>JAPYZO010007486.1:0-14282 GCA_030522905.1 Torymus flavipes | reverse complement strand
GATAAATGTTCCATAAATATCCCGCGTAAAAATGATTCGTATATATACTTATATATACTTATACATACTTATACATGTTGATATATCCTCATATAGAACTGTATATTAATATATATGCACACACACACGCACACACACACGCGCACGCACGCACGCACGCTCGCACACACACACACACATACATATATATATACCGTATTTTTTCAAGACGCGATACACAAACACGGGCGTGCGCCCGCACGAAAAGGCATCAGACACACACACACACACATACGTCTTCGAAATCTCTTTTGTCGATTCCACCGCGAGCGTTGCGTAATGCGTCCGATAGAAAGCTTGAGAAAGAGGGGAATGGCGCGCGCGCACAGCTCGGCACTTGTCAGTCGAGGGCGGATTTGCGGCGCGCGGGTGGCTGAGTACGTCGTATATGTAAGGCTTCGATTTGTCTACCTGCGGCTGTAAGTGTATATAAAGCAGGGCAAAGGTTGCGAGAGTATTTATGCCACCGTTAAATTCTCGCCGAATGCGGGGATAATCGCGCGTGAGGACGGCTTTATTCTCGATGTTGGATATGTGTGTGTGTACGATTTCGAGAATTGGGGTATAAAATTGGGCGACGTGTAATGGGAGGTAGATTCATCTGAAAAGGCGATTTTATTTGTTAGGGGAGCGAATTATGTCTTAGTTTAGTCGATTGGATAACAAATTTTCCTTGCCTACGGTGGATATATTTGTTTGATATTTTTGAAAAATGACTCGTCGACTTGTACGCATACCGTTCTAGTTCTTGGTCTACGAATTCATATATTTTCTTAATTAAAGATGACGAAAATTGTTTAACTGAAAAGTAAAAATGAAAAAATTATTAGGACCTTGATAATAAATGATTGTGGAGAACAGTTTGCAAACTATACAGAAACTGAAGATTCACCGGTGGAAGTTATACATCTCTCAATTTAATTATATTTATCTATCACTCGCAATCTGTTCCTCGAATCCGTACGGAATTAGTTCGCTAAGGTTCCCTCAATGAAAGATTCCCTGGAGTCGAAACTCAAAATTAGTTCTGAGCACTGCTTGTTTTCCCAAGCAGTTGCAATTGGAACCATATTCTCAAAAGCAACCTTCAGATATAGATATCTAAGTTTATATATTTTGCTTAGATATTATTAGCGAGAAATGCTAAAATCACCATAATTATTCGAATATTGGGAAATATTCCACATTACCTTTCTATATACTAAATCAACATATCAAATTTGAATCTCTATACGTATAAAAAGTAATCAATAAATAATAGCTTTAAGCAATAGAAATAAGTCTTTCATTGGCAACTTTACTATAATTTTGTATTCAAGGTACAAATTATTAATTCAAAGGTCATTGTAAACTCGTGCGCTTGGAGAAAATTCTTTTTATTAAAATATTAATATATTCGTAAAAATGTTTGCTTAATTCTCGACTAAACATTAAACAATATTTTACGTTCGTGAAAACGTCAGGTTCTATTTGATCGAAAGTTTACATCACGATAATTGTAAAAGCGAACTAGTTAACGCTTCAGTTGTACATTTGAAAAAACGTTTGAATAAATTGTCGTTAGTTACGCGTTAACAACCAAAAAGAGAACCAGACCTTTGCTAACTCTCAAAGCGAGTGGGTGTATTTACATTCTATAAAGTATCTCTAATTAAAAGTCAAATGAAAAGCATTTATAAATAAACTAGTATTTTAATTTGCCTTGCTCAAACAACTAACAACTGGATATAATTGTAGAAGCGGTCAAAATTTGTTCTTCTGTTAAAAACTGTTCTTCTGTTAATCTTGCGTAGCAACTTTTACAATTTTCATTATACAGCACTAAAATCATAGTCTAGTTTTCAAAAGAAATTTTCATTCTTTATGATTTTTTTTTGTGCAGCTTTGCCACATATTCTGTACATCAGATCGAAACTTCAATACGATTGCCATAATATTTTCATCCCTCAAAGCTATCCCATCTCATTGAATTCCTCATCATACTTTCACAAATCACAGTATAGGTATACGATCACACGAACTCATAAAAATCTACTCCAATACAAAAAAACAAAACCAATCGCGGCTTTGAAATTCACATCACCAAACTCTCCACCAATCCTCCGCAACTCCACATCCTCACCTTACGACCCGCTGCGCAACATCAGCTCTCGATATACTCCCCCTCGTTACAGGTGAGCGCGACCCCTCCAGGTATATTATCTCTGTCAACCGAGGGCGCACACCTCTCTCCGTCGGCGCACCGTTGCCGTCGCCGGGGGAGCTGTTTATCTACATACATATTTGACGACTTAAACGGCGCTCGGCGAGTTTCGAGATTTCGAGCAAGGCCGTGCGCGCGAGTGTGTTTCCTCAAGAAGCAATCTCCGTGGTGTGGAAAAACATTTAGGCCCCCGGCGCACCGTCGTCCATTTTCATCCCCAGCGTACTATCTACACATGCGTGCGCGCGCAGAGGTGTGCGCTTGCCTTTAAAAGCTCGGGTGAAAGAGTAAGAGAGGGAGAGGCTTGAGAAACGAGAGAGAAGGCTTGTCTCGTAGATTGACTTTTGACGGATATGTTTCTGGGTGGCGCGCGTTTTTTCTTTCGAGGCTCTGAGCGGTGTCTTTTGTGAGAGACTCCGAGATGCTTTTCCGCGGTGCGGCGGTGGTGGTCTGGTTTTGGCTACGACGGCTATCTGGCTTTGATGTGACCTTGCGAAGACAGCGACGGTCGTATGAACGTATGTGTGGGTGGATTGAGATTTCAGTTTCTTACGAAAAAATATGATTTTTTAAAGAGGCGGAGTTACGTGTATGAAATATAAGGAAAAGTAAATGGAAAAGAAGGTTCAGGTTTTAAAAACGAATTTTTATTAAAATTATAATTAAAAATAGACTGTTCTACACAATCAAACTTTTATGAGGAGAAGATTAGTAATTATGGTCAGTAATAATTTAGATGCATAGCTGAACTACATAAAACTGCGAGTTTCAGATGACATTCTAGGAACCCATCTATATTATTACGATTATTTTCATTATTTGAAGTACAATTTTGCTATGATTTCAACTATTATATTAATAATCAACAAATTAACATAATAATGATCATTAGAAAGTAAAACAAAATGAAAACATTTGAAGATGAATCGTATTTCATTTTCTACATCTTCATTATCCCATACAGAACAAAACTTCCTTAAATCAATTAAGTATAATAATCGATACCAAGAAAATTCGCACATTTTCCAATCAATTTCAATCATATTTAAACAAATTTACGAAAAATAATGACCTACCGCGCTCTGTTATTTCAGCGCTGGAAAAGAGAAGTTACGGAAGCCGCGACGAAATTTTGTAAATAAAAGAGACCGCTCCTCTCATATCCTCTATACCTACCCCGGTGAAGTCTCGCTATACACATATAATATCGCGCATACGCTCACACACATATCGACTGCGGTGCGGGGGCGGAGAGCAAAACGAAGGACACACGCGCTGCGTATATATGCGCCACCACATCGCGCACACGAGAAAGAGAGTGTGAAAAATAATTTCCTGCCGTCGATACATGTGCCATGCGCGCGCGCGCGCGGGGATGAGTTACGAAAATATTATTCGAGGGATTTCGGGGGGAGTATAGAGCGAGAGAGACTCTTCCGTCATATGCGCGCGCGATATATATGTATTGGGAATTTCTCTCCTATATTATACCCGCGTCCCTAATATATTACGTATAATTCTATTACGCTTTTTCGTCCGGCCTCCCGCGCGCTTTTATCATTTCGATATATGGAAATAATGGAAAAGTGCGCGCGGACAGCCGAAGGGTAAATTATTTATCCTCGTTTATTTGTTTTTAAATTAGGAACCGCGTGGTAGATTACAGATGCGTAACGGTCGAGCTATGTCGGACGCGCGCGAAAATTGGGGACGGGGCAAATAATTAGACGGCATGGAAGAAATTCGATTTTATATAATGGGAGCCGCCGCGCCAATGAAATTTAGCCGGGCGATCGCGCTTTGCATGTTATTTCAGCGCATAATTATTGCGCGCGGAAAATATCTGCCTTTTTTACGCGCGTTACGATAAACATTCGTATTTCGTCGGGTAAAAAATATTTATTATACAAGCTGTACGTTTTCGCGACAAACTAGTTAGCATGCGAGCAAACAACCGGCTGTGGTCTTTCATAACTTTTGCATATAATTTTTAACACGATTAGTATAGAGTGATCTCATTCTGCTTTGAATATACTTATATACACGCGTTACGATAAATAACTCAAATATACTTAAAAATCTTTTATCGATTGTCTAACTGCGTCTAATTTTGCAGCCAAATCGCAATGTCACGCTTAATTATCCCATAGTTTTCTCAAGAACACGCAAATCCGAACGATATGCCACAGCTAAACAAAATTCCAGGGCGTATATTTAACTCAAGGCTGATCAAAAGTGTATGCTTCCCACGTTCCACCACCCACTCGAGTATCCTGTTTACAGTTTCATAAAAATAGACGTGTAAATTATAGCAAGAACCCATACTTGCTATATGTATACCAATGCTCGAGAAGAGCCGCACTTAATCTCCAAAAAATGCATTCGCCATGTGCTCAGAGCGCACGACTCAAAAGCCAGCGAAAAGTGCAATACACCTCCGTAAAAGGACGAAGCTGTGGTATATGTGCAAGAAGAGCAAGAGAGCTGGGGAGAGAGAAGGCGAGCGGCGGTCGATACGGCGGCGGCCACAATGGAGGGTGTGGCGTTCGAGGACGGGAGCCCCGTCGCTTCCTCCTTCCTTACCATTGGCTGCCGCCCAGGTGTCTAACATGGCGGGCGCACTCGTTGTCTCTCTCTCTATCTCGATCCTTTCCCTCTCCCCGGGAGCTATAGCTAGCTGCCTTATATGTATATATATATTTCCACGTCGACGGTAGCTATATAACGTACAATTTCCTTTCTCGCTTTATCGTTGCCCGCCGCGGTACCTCTCTCTATCGAGCGTTTTTTCGCCTTCTCGAGTGCGCTCCATGCGAATGGGCTCGAATTCGAACGTCAATGCGTGATCGTTCGAAACTGCGTCAGGTTTTTATGCGAACGCGCGCGTCATGAGTTTTATGGGACAAAACTATACGATGATATAGCTAATTTTAATTAAAAATGTTTTAGGTGTTTTAGCAATGATTGAAACTGTGTTCTGTACCGATGAGTAATCATAATACTCGCAATTGTTGCAGCTGAGCCTTCAAAAAGTATTAAACAAAGGTAGAATTTTAAATGTTGATACCATCACGTCACCATTGCTGTATTCTATATATTTCAGCACTTCATAACTATAGAGGTGTGATCGCGTGAAAGAATCATGTCAATTGTGTGAATTTTTCACTCCTCTTTTTACGTGTAGGTTACGACAATAATAATTTTGAATTCGATAGGCTCAAGAAGTAGTCTTCTTTTTTACCAACAATCAGCCCGATCGTCGATTGCTATTTTTATAAAATATGCCACGATTGAGAAATTAAACTGTTTTTAATTTGTTTCTTCTCTATCCTCGCTCCAATTCGGAAGTATTACAGTTTACTGGCCGAATATAATTCAAATTAACAACGCCAACAGCAATAAAAATCATAATTACAGCATTGTTTCCACAAAATAGAGAAGTTGATGATTTTCCGATAAATTTCTATTGAAAATAACAGCTGAATTTTCACACGTAACTTTCATTAAAATATCTTAAACTTATTTTGTATGGAATACATTTATTTTGCGTGTAAATAATGGCAGCCATCCATTTTAACAGAATGTGTAGGTAACAAATTTAATTTATGGTCAATGATAACCTAGGCACGTATAGTTTGCTCCAAAAAGATGTATTCTAGCAAAACTTAAATCTGAATTCAACGATATGCCTAATAATATATTATAGAGGAAGGAACAAAATTTCTAGACTAATGTTGTACTGTTTTAATTAGTTTGAGAAAGAAACGAACATTATCTCAAATTATACACTTGTTTTGTCAATAAAATAATGAAGTAAAGGGGGCATTGATAAAACTATACATTCCTGTAGATAATATCTAAATAATATAAATAGCATGAAATTATTTAATTGTTGCATTACCCTTCCATACACCTAAAAACTTGAAGTTTAATTTATTTCTTTTTCAGAGCCGGAATATTAATCAAAACCAGCCACGTATATAACAACCGGAGTCGACCCCATCACTCTTCAATCAAGGTAAACTTCTTAAAACCTCCGGAGCCCGCTCCCTCTCACCAAATGGCGCAACAACGACGACGTGCCCCGACTGAAACATTCCGGAAGCCTGCAGCTAGTGTACACGTGTCGACGAGAGTATATTTTAAATCCGAGCGACTTACCGCGTGCGCGCGCGACGATGACGACGCCGAAGATTGATGAGACGGGCGCCGCGCGCGCCGTTACATAGGCCGCCCACTCCAATCTCGTCGGATTAGCTGCGCCCGCGCCAGAAGCCGGGGGGACTAATTACGCGGTTGTAAATATTACACGCGCTCGACTTTTTTTCTCTCTCTCGAGATTGAGCGATCATCCTGCGCGCACGCGGGGGATTGATTCCAGCTCGAGGATGATTGAGTGCGCGTGCTTTCGGCTCCGCGACGCAGCGGAATTTGTCATGCCGAAGAGCGTTATCTCGTTAACCGTGTTTACGCGTGTAATGAGGGTGATGTATAGCTTATGTTGTCGTTATGAATTTATGGGTGCCTGTGTGAACAATTGCGCAGGTGAATCTGTCATTTGGACAAAGGATAATGGAAATGGAATTTGTTGTCGAATATAAAATTGCTTGAATGCATTTTTTTTCAGAGTAAGTGTGATAGGAGACGCTACGTGTAATGAATAAACTGTTTAGATAAATAGCGTGCAAGTGGCGCGACATAAATCACAGGGACACCTGTTGTTTCCTTGTACTCATTAAATATTAAAAAAAAAATGCTGCGCATATTTGATAGCAATATTATAGCTTCCTTATAACTTGACGTTCTACTTCTTTATGTAACGATTATATAATCTTTTGATTTGAGAATTACTCCATTTATCGGTAACATTATTTGATTTTCTAACGTCGTGGTTTATAATAATAATCGCGTAAATTTAAATTAATTATTTCGAGGTGTAATTAATGTTGTATATAGTAATTTTAATTCAATCCAGATTTATGCACACGTATAACATTCACTATCACGAATCGTCTTGTAAAAGGAAGCAATGTCTTGACGTTTTTGATAATATCATTTGAATAAAGTTGATTTTTGTTTTAATAAACTTGATTTATACAAAGTTGTCACATTGTTAACGTTTGATGTTTTAGCAATTAAATGTCAGCTAGTCTACATTGTTTAAATAAATCTAACATTAAGTATAGTTCAAATACCACCAACTAAAATCGATAAATTCATTTTTGTCATTATGTATAAATAAGTCAAATATATTTCTATAACGACAAATGAATTTATTACCATTTATGTTATTATAAGTACTTTGTAACATTACAAGTAATTTAATATCTAATTCACGAAGATATCTTTAACAATTATTCATTCCTTTAAAGTGTCATATTTGAAAGTATAAATAAGTGCTTTAAAATGTCCTTTCTGCTGCGTTTCGAGTGGAGCCCGACGTGATAATTAGTCAACACGCTCGTCACTTTGTCGCGGGGAGAATTGACGTCGCAATGCGGTGTAAAAAATTCGTCGCGCCTCGTTAACTGCGCGAATTGCCACGACCGATATTTTCCATGACTATTTCTGTATTTCCTGTCGTTCGGCCTTTGATTAACGACCTTCCAAAACTCATCCCCTGTAAACAAAAAACATTCAATCATCGATTCCGCGTTTCTACATTCAATTAGTCGTTAATTTATCCGGATGATTTTAAAAGGTTCTCTTATTCTGTTATGATGCAAAAATAACTTTAATACATATAGTTATGTTATATATAGAATTCTTAATTGAGTTGTAAATTTAAAACGAATATAACATTATATACAATAAATAAATAATTTTATGTTTGTTAATATATAAAATTTAAACTATATGAAATTTATATTATTCCTGTAACAAAAAAGAAACGTACGTTTTACAAATTTTGTTAATCTACGTTGGATTACGATATATAACAACAAACATTATTCTATATCGCAGCTGCAAAATGCGATAGATTTCTCTAGAATTTTGCTAATAATGCATTTCATGCAGGAATTATACCACGATCGTGAATTTTGCAGAGTATTAAACAAACAAATCAAATTTAATCCATTGAAATTTGAAATCCGGTACGTTCCAAAATTGATCTCATTATGATTTAGCGACAATTTTCAGCTCTGCAGTCTTTGTAAAGTTTTCAATTCAAGTGCTTTTTTGTACAATAATTGATATTAAAACACCATTTTTCTCACTGCACATTTCGAATTACATGAAAATATCGGAGTATTTTAAATTTGCCTAAATTGATATAAGAACATAAGAACTTGAGTTTGTTAATAATTAATTATCATACATCATCTTTATTGTACATTAATAAACGTAGTATAGACAAAAATAAAAAAAATTGTGTTTTTATGAAAGCTGCATCTGCCACGTAAAGATTAATATTTATTATTAAAAATATCGAAATAAAAGATTCCAAATAAATTCCTTACAACTTGACCTATATAATACACCGAACGACATCCCAATTGGCAAAAAACAGACCGCGCGCCCTCATACACGAAATTCCCTCTATCCGCATACGCGTAAACGTACACGTCTTGCGCGTGCCCGAAAATTATATACACACACACAGACAGACACTCGTGGGGGCATCGGGTTTGCGTCAAGCCGCAAAACCATCATCCTCTTCGGGATGCGTGCGAGCGAGGCGTGAAGGCTGCTGCTGCCGCCACGCGACGGCCGCGATGAAGAAACTAGGACCGAGCGAGGTTATTCCTGGTTGAACAAACACTGGAATGGGTCGCGTGCGCCACCCACATATTTATAGATTTTATCTCTCTTTTACTTCGGCGCCGACGCGCGGCCCAGACGTCTCGTGCTCACGCGCACGCATGGAGAGCTCGCGTGTGATTCGATTGCGGATCGAGGATTTGGGATTCTTCCTTGGTTTGAGAGAAATCGGGTGTGGTGCGGGGTGGTTCGCGGGTTGTTGGTCAATGTGGGATGGATGCACTGAATTGGGAAACTAGGAATCGACTCCTTTACATATACTATATACACGCTAAAATAGCAATCTACAAATAGTAATGATTTTACTATAAAATAGCGATAATCTTTATTAATGTAAGAGTGTGAAGAGTCTATTGATATCTGCAGTTAGATTCGTTTAATTATTATATTATATTTTGCATAAGATTTTGAATCCCTAACAAAAACCTTCCTTCTTCAAACAAAAGTATAAGGATTTTATCTATCTATATGTAATTACAAAAATAACGCCCTATATATTACACAATCTATCCAAACAATCGATCTAACAGCAGATAAACCATCATCACCCGTGACCGATACACCACCGCGATAAAAATGTCAATCTCCCTCGTCATCGTCGCACCCCGTATATCTACGCTCCGCCTAATTATCCTCCTCAACCAACACGACACTGTTCCAGCCACGCCACTCATATATCCCCATCTTCATCTCGCCTTCTCCATCTCCACGTCCTCATGTATATAGCGCGCAAACTAGGCGCGCACTCGTCGCAGGAGTGTGTTGTTTTATTAGCTACCGTCGCACAGTTTGGGGAGCGGCTATATACCGCCAGCCACTATAGACCATCATATAGGAGGAGAAACAGACGTGCGCCCTGTTGTTTCATCCCTCCTTGGACGTGCGCGCAAGCAACCAACCCTCGGAATATATATATGCGTGTATGGCGATCCTCGTCCCAGTTTCTTTCGTAGCTCGAGCGGTGAGTATGCGTGTTTTTCTGTTTGTGATTCTAGGCCAGCGCTGAATAAATCAGCCGTCGCACGTGGTAGCGAGTTTCGCGTTGATAAAATCGAAAGAGGTGTGACAGTGTAGGTATGAAAATTTTAGGTGTCGGTGTGTGTCTGTGTGTTTTGTTTAAACTTAGCGTTCTCAGGTGCTCTTGAGATTTGGTTCAATGGGTCATTTGGGAGTGTGAGATATATGGTCCTCGGATGAGTATCGAATTTGTTTGTAGTTTTCCGAAACCAATATTTTGTTACTACTGTATAAGATACCTGCTATAAGTTTACAATGAATATATTTATTTGGTACTTTACATAGGTCTGAAACTTTTAAAGTAGTTAGTTTTTTGATCTTGAAATGAACACATAAAATTGATTCTTGAAAGATTTGTTTAACGTAACTCCTATTGGTTTTAATAAAACTCAATATAAGAAAACGATTTTTTCATTTTTAAACACAAACGCACTTTTAATATTATGCCATACCATCCCAACCCAAATTGCGAAAATTACCGAAAATTACTATACGAAAGAAACGAATTTTCAGTTTCCTTCCGGCTTTCCCCATCCCCCTCCGTCTACCAACTTTCAACTCCACACATACCCTCTCACACACACACGCACACACATATATATCCAACGAACTCTGCAAGCGAGGCTGCACGAGCGACGATAGCCGCGTGATTAAGCTCTCTCCGCGTATACCCGAATGATGGAGGGGTTGACAATGCCGCTTGCGCTCCAATGTTATTCCAGCGCGAGTTCGCTCTTTCGCGGGCTCTCTCTCTCTCTCCCTCCCTTCGCTATATACCTACACACGCTCGCTTTATCTCTCTCCCTCTCTCGCTACGGCAGCACAACCCTCATATTCGAGGATCCGTGAATTTCGTCGCCCGCAAAAGAAAACATCCCATTCTCTTTCATCTTCCAACTTTCCTGCGCGCGTGCACGAGCGAGCGAGAGAGCTTTGTCTATCTCTCGCCGTCTGCGCGGCGGCTGGAAAGTGAACGGCGACGGCGAGGTTCGACGAAATCATTATTGCCTTTACAGATTTCCCGAGCTCCTGTCTGTCGCTCGCGCTCTCGTTTCTATCCGTGACAAAGTGTCGCCGCGCTGATGGCGTCTATATAATGAAGAGTGGCTCGGGTTTTATTAAGTTCGCGCCATCCCTTTCCACTTTATATGGATTCTTTTGTGACGGCGGGGGATTGGCGGATCCTGCGGTTGGGTGTCGGTATGTCCTAGTTTGACGACAGTTTGTTATTTGATAATTCTAATGTATTGGAACCATTTGATTTATGTTATTAGTAATATAATACAAAATATTTTTCACTGAACTTAATAGTAGAATCTTATAATAATGGAAAATTGACTACTGTTGCCGAGCAAGCGTATTATACCGTTTTTAATTAATTTAAAAAAGTATATGCAAAACTAAGACATCATTACCATCTACAATAATGCACTCTACCATACTGTAATTAATTAGTTTTAAATGGATATTCCAAATCGCGTCTAAATGGCACTTGACCGAAATTTACAAACCAATCCAAAAGTATAAGTAGAGTGCATTATTGCGGAAGGCAATTATGCTGTCTTGGTTTTTAATTAAAAACTGTACAATTCGCTCGGACTGAATAATAATCAGTCACCATAATTCCTATTATACTCGGTACTCAAATATCATGCAAGTATCTAGATTAATTTAAATCTATACACGCATGTGCCTAGTTAATAAGTATATTAAAGTTTTAAAATTTCATTAATCGTAGCAGCGTTCATATTGTTGATAAAATACGTTTTACAATTATGGAAATATATGTAAGTGTTTGAACTATTTTATCAATTGTTTATAAAAACATACATACAAATAAAGCATTATTATTTTAATAAACAACAAACTAAGTTATAACCTTTATCATAAGCTTTCTATTAATTTTATGTTAACAATTATTATTATTCATTCTTACAATAATAAATAAGCGGTCAATTTTAATATGACGCTTTACCATCAATTTTCTTATCGGAGCTTTACAATTTGTGACAAACAAGTCGTAGATCATTGGCGCAGTATTTACAGTAAAATCGACGTGCACTTATACCATATAATTTGTAACGTTATATCACGGAGATACAGAATTTTCTGTATGCACGCCTCGCGCCATAAATCTTTTACCAACGAAAGTAACGACAAAACCGCAACATTTTTTTTCCCTTCCTACGACAAAAAACTCGTGTCGCGCGCTCACACCAACGTCATTTTCGACAAATGACGCTCAGACCTAAGTCGAAAAAAAACGCTGCATCCAAAGTGTATACGCGACATTTGGAAACACCTCGATATATCCCTCGCCGAGCTACATCACTTCCTTGACGCGTAATTTTGTCGCGCGACCACGCATACTTTAGATTTTTCCGAGCCCTCGAGGTCCCAGGGAAAAATCGTCTTCCGGATTGCCGAACGTCGCGTCTCTCTCTCTCTCTCTCTCTCTCTCTCTCTCTCCCTCTCTCTCTCTCTCCCGAACGGCCTTTCTCTCTCGTCTTTGTGCCTGAAATACATGACGGCACGGCATCTGAGAGAGAGAGAGAGAGAAAGTTCGTGGGGAACGTATACGGAGGGAAGACGAGACGCGGAGAAATTTGTTGTGAGGTTGGGGGAGGCAGGGAAGGGCTTTTCCGCTCATTTTGTCATCGTTCCTAACGTAGATGTCGTAGCTAATTTTGTTGATGCAAAAATTTTAAGGGAACGTCTAATAGCATGGCTATAAACTATGTGCATTTTATGAAGCTACTAATTTTAATTGTGTTTTAAAATAAATGAGAAAATTCCGTTTTGCTAGGTTATATAATATCTAATACAATTTATATTTCATTTTTTAAAACGTTAATAACATTATAAAAAAAATTTATCAGTATATATCGTATTTTTATGTTTATATTATTTGAGACTCGTGATGAAAGTAACTAAGAGGTTTCTTAATAGAGAGTCATTAATCCTACGTCAATGATTAAGTGGCCTGTTGGTGAAGATATTTTTTATGAAAATAGAAAAGTGAAAACATATTTTCAAAGGAAAATATAATAATTAAACAAAAGATGTAAAGACACATGATTTTATGCGTTTTACATGTTTTATTACAAATACTGTTCGTCCCTGTAAATATATACTGATTTTCTTTACTTATTTCTATATGTTTATTTATTCAATCAATAATATTTTCATAGTTGTGAAATGTTAACCAAGATAAAATTTAATTATACTAAATTATCCTATTTGTTAAAATTACAACATTTATTTCATGTGGTGTAAAAATATTTTTACAATAATTTTTATTAATAATGCGCGCTATAAATAAAATACATATTCATTTGCTTATCATATTTTAGAATTATATTCATATATAGATAACTGTTATAATATAATAAGTTATATAACGTAATTTGTAAATATCCATGTCCGATTATGACTTTTAAAATCACTTCAATTACCAATATTGCCATAAGACACTTGAGTCTGAAAGAAAAGTCGGCAAGTCTTCTTCTTTAGACTATAATCCTATTTTTTCGGAGCGTAAGATCAATATTTTTTCTATAAACGTTTTACTTTCAGTTTATTTTCGCAACTCGCCGTTCCTACACAATCATCTATTTACTCATTCTCTTTTCTAAATAAAAATTCTCACTATCCACACCATTTGGAATTTTTAATCAAACAAACTTACAACATAATTAACATCTTATAGACACCCTTAAACTTACATAAAGACGTCCAATTATAATTCGCAGTTGATGGTATGGTTAAAACGCTGCTAATTGTGTATACAACCTAGTAAGAAAAGAACAACAAATACAGTGGCCGGATACGGGAAAATTTAACCCATTTAAAATGTAAATTTAATTAGCCGTTATGTATATTATAAAATAGTCTAAACAATAACAAGTTTAACTTTCAGCGCGTAACACTTGAAACTTTATTAAGCAAAGAGTTTTAATTGAAACCAAATTTTACGTTTGAAAAATATACATTATGCACTATTGTTTATATAGATTTTAACCCCAGTTTCGCATACATAGTAACGTGATTTTAATATACATATATAATATAATAAAACATCTTTTAAAAATATAAATTCAGCATTCTCATACAAAGAGCAACCTCCATAAAATTCAATTTGCATCTTATAAGAAACGTCTTCTACATACTCTCTACTTTGTAATTCAAATGCTCATGAATCTCAAACATATCTTACCATCATTTAACAAAAACCTTCAAGAACCAGGGTGGGGATAGGTTT
>JAPYZO010007485.1:0-10125 GCA_030522905.1 Torymus flavipes | reverse complement strand
AGGCCACGTACTTACAGAATTTTTTAATGTAATTGATGAATTAGCTCAATCTTATAAAAATATTATCATTTTAGGAGACTTCAACGTTAATGTGCTTAGCAATACTTTCCATTCTTGACATCTTCTCGGCGCTATTAATGAACGCTCCCTATATTTAGTTCCGTACGGAGCCACTAACTTTAGTAACAATGCTGCCAACAAATGATAAAATTATGTATTAAAATCACCCACGTTTTATAACCAGTATATTAATTTAGTAAACTAATAAGGTTTCAAGGCTATGAAAACATTTATGAACTTCATGCTAAGAATAAAATCCATGCACTCAAAATCGAACTTTTTTTTTCGAGTTTTTACTCGAAAAAAAACTCGTAAAATACATGAGTCAAAAGTTATTGTTAAAAACTTTAAAATGAAATGAAAAGTATTATATTAGTTTTATATATGTCCAAACATTGCAATTTTATGGGCTTAAGAAATTTTTCTTAAGCGCCATGTTTTCTCCGCGAACTTCTAGTGATCCAGTCCTTCGATCGCTCTTACTTCTACGGGTTGGACCCGCCCGTCAATATCGAGCAAAAATCTAATTTACCTAATACTCTCAGCGTTTTCCCGTTCATGCCGCGTACCACGGTCGATGAAGGTCTTACCCTTTCTTTACACTGTTCTCCGATTTCGGACCCTACCAATGAGACCATCGCCCCGAATATACTAACACTCTGTATTTTCCGAGACTAACTATCACTAGATTTCAATTTTCCATAGTCATTTCGACCACCTGCTCACAATTCTGGCCGGTGCTCAGATGACTCGTCAGCGTCGCTCCGCCAGGCTCTCTAATGACAATCTCATTGTCAACTCGCAATGCTTCTCGCAGCGAACGGAGCTCGCCGCGATTAGCCCATTTATTTTCTACTCCCCTTAGCGTGAGAAGTCTCACACGTTTTTCAGCAAACCAATCTATATCCGAGCGCGCGGTGTCGATAATTGCATTTGGCCTTTCGGTCATACCGGGGGTGCGCTCGCTCACCGCTGATCGCGCGAATGTTTCGGTCTCAATATTCTGTTATAACTCGCGAAGCATCTCGCGCCACCGCGCGCGATCGCAACTGCCATACTCGCGCTGGCTCCAATTATCGACACTCTCCCTCTCGTTGAGATTAAATGTAATTACCCGATTAGCGGGTGGTATTCGGGGATTAACGAACCTAAACAACCCTCCGCTCATCTCGTTTTCCAACAGCTGATTTGCAAAATTCGCGCCGCCCTACCTGACGTGGCTAGGAAAACGATTCGGAGTGACGGCGCGCGGGCTCGTCGGCGCCGCGCTTTGCCGCTATGGATAGGCACTTAGGCGCCGTGCACTGACTCGCCCGGTGTCCTACTCCTTCAGACGCAAAACATCGACCCCTAAACGGTGCGCGTTCGTCGCTCGAGTCTCTCGGCGATGGAGGCGCCCTAGGCATTACATGTGTGACTGGCTCTAGTTCAACGGACTGCAAAAACAGTTTCGAAGTGGGCAACGGGTGCCTCGCTCAAACTCAATGCGGATAAGACTAAAGTGATTATTTTCGGTAACAATCGGTACGTTAATAGTGTTATACTGAGTCTGTGCAGTCTCTGTGTCATTTTGGACTCAAGACTAATCTGGAAGAATCACGACGTCAAAGTTACAAAAAAGTTTAATAGCGTCCTATATCATCTACGATTCTTCAGGAAGTATACCACCGAGGCTCTTCGAAAGCGGCTAGTTAAGGCACTGCCCTTCCCTCATCTGGATAACTGTACCGTAGTGCTACTAACGCGTCTCAGGAGCTGAGACGCCGACTGCAGGAGACACAGAATTCCAGAGTGCGTTATATAATGGGGCTTAGGAGGGATGATCATGTCTCTCCTCACAGATCATCTTTGGGCTGACTACCCACTGATTCTAGGAGACGTTACTTCATGGCTGTACATGTGTACAGAATCGAGCAGAAGCGTCCCAGACTGTCTGGTGGGTCTCTTCACTAGACATGTGTCCAGGGAGCGTGTGAGGGAAGACACAAAAGATTTTGAACTCCCTTCCATGCGCAAAGAGTATGGCATTCAATCATTCCAGGTTCAGGGAGCTCGTGAATGGAACTCCCTACCTGCTGCGATTCGGTACTTACCGTCTCTCAGCAAGTTCAGATTGGCAGTAAAAAGGTACCTCATTGACCTCGACTAAATCGCCAAGACACAATTTTAACTTTATCTTTAAATGTATCGGAGTCTTGTGAGCGATTGCAGCCTATTTTATTTTATTTTTATTTTTTTACTTATGTTTTTATTGTAGTTTTATTAGGCGTTTTTAATACTTTGACTGATAGATTATACCCCGAAATTTTTATATTTTTCGGATTTCTATGTATGTGATACCACTATACTTGGAACCGACTTACTGTGATATATAATATTAATTAGATTTAGGTCTCGACTGTGATATCACGTGAGAAATTTTTTTAACACATTTTATGTATTTTTAATTGATTTTTCCGTTTTGTAATTTTATTACGAATAAATTATATATCTATCTCGATTTCCCGAACCGGGTATCGGTGCGAATACATCTACCCCCACCTCATCTGCCACGCCGTTTGCTTTTGCCACCGAATCTTTTCTCGCCGATTTCCCGTTTTCCGTGACCGCCGTTGCGTTTAACGAACGCACCCGACTGTAAGTCGCGGCCCGGCCGGTACTCGCGCCTTACGTTTCGGTGGGGGCGGGGCATATCGATTGTCGAGCTCCCTCCGTCTTTCAAATTCCCTACCAAACTCGCCCAACTCCTCGGAAATCCTGAGATACTTTCCCTGTAAGTAATGGCGATATTTACGGTGAAGGTTTTGGAGAACGGTTTTAAATTGCTTGAATGTTGAGGGTGGAATGCGGAATCACACTACGATGCATTTCACATCGACCAAGTAACTCTCCACGCTCTCCTCCGGAGCTTGTGTTCGACTGTGGCCAATTCCTCATACACATCCTTACGATCCATACTCTGTATGAACCGCTCTCGAAAGCTTTTCTCAAACTGGCGCAATGTCCACGCCTCGCGCAGGACCCACCAGAACCATTGCCACGCACGGTCCGTTAATGCGCACGGAATGACCTTGAGAACTTCTACGTCACGCAGTCGCTAAGTCTACGCACTGCATCTCCTCCAAACGTTCCGAAAATTCCTGGGCGTCGGCCGAAGCCGACCCCGAGAAGAAGATGCGCCAATCCTTAAGCGCTTTCACAGCTTTTACCGGCCGTGCTGCTTCCGACCGACGCACATCGCGGTTGTTCTCTCCGCGCATTCCGTAGAAAGCAGCGCCCGGTCCGCTAGTTGCATTTTCTCGATCATCATCGCTGTCAGAGCTCGAGGACCCAGTCTCGTAAACGTCACGCGCCGCATGCGCGTTCGACTCTCTATGCGGCTTTCGCTCGTACCTAATAGATACTGAGGGAGTGTCTACACTAGGGCCGCGTCGAGATGCACGTCGACATGCGCGTCCTAACTGTGCGTTACAAGCTGTTTCACTTCGTTCCAATTTTGTAACGACATCAACTGCATTTTGAAGACACGAACTGTAGTCTACGTACTAGGGGAAAGCGGGGCATAATGGGCTTTATGATTCCTTGGTCACACTTGTAAAAAGGTTTAAAAATAAATATAAAAATATAAATTTTGTATTATTATAATCTTATAATGGTATATTTTTTCCCCTAGTACCTTTTTGTATAAAATAATATAAAAGTAAATTTTGAAAAAGCATAGAAAATATGAAGCCTTAAAATGGTAAACGTCCATGTATTTGTCAGAGAGTTACAGAGAAAATAAGTATTGAAAATGTTTATCAGTAGGTATGTTTGAAAGTTTGATTAACGATCTTCAAACCCTTTTTTAAATAAACCCTATATGTTGCTCCAGTAGAAAGTTATATGAATAATAAAAAAAGTATCAAAATGGGGCACGAATGTCATGTCAGGGGGCACGGCGGTCACACTGAACGATGCTTAACGACACGAGGGAGAGAAAAACAACGTAATTTTTAAACTCAAACTTAAAGCCATAATAATCTCGGTAGTTTGACTGCAAGGTAATTATTTAAGTTAGAGCATGGTAAGGAATTACAAAAAGGAACATTCGAAAGTGAATTACACAGAAGGTTAATTGGAATTAGCCATTAATAGTGTTCAAAGTGGAAAAACGATCAAAAGTTCTGCAGAACGATATGGGGTACCCCGAACTACTTTGCAAAGAAAATTTAACAACACTAGTTCAAGTATTATAGGTAAGTTTAAAACTAATTTTTATTTCTTCATTAAGATCTTTTCTGTATAATATTTTGATTATGATTCCAAGCTTTAAGAGAACTTTTAATGATAATTAAGAAAAAGCTTCAGTTGAGTATATTATTGACATGGAGGCTAGATTATAAGGACTTTCAAGCAAGGAATTAAGGAAACTAGCATATGACTTCGCAACAGATCTCAAAATTTCTCATTATTTTAATACAGTGACAGGTATTTCATGTTTTTTTTTATTTCTAATATAAACATATTTACTATTTTTCCTATATTATTGCAGAAATTAATAACATTTTTTTTAATTAGGTTTAGCAGGGAAGGATTGGCTCAATAATTTTACGAGAAAACATAATCTATCTAATAAAAAAGCAGAGCCCACATCAACGGCCAGAGCTTACGGTTTTAACAAGTCAGAAGTTGACAAATTTTTTTGCCTTTTAAATCAGTATCAAGACAAATACCAGTTTACTGCAAGCAGTATCAAGACAAATACCAGTTTACTGCAAGCAAATATCGAATGTTGGAGTCTCAGTAGTTCCAAAAGCAGAATCAAGGATGCTTGCTCGTAAGGGAAGGAAGCAAGTTGGTGGAAAGACTACTACAGAGCGTGGCGAAACTGTCACAGCAAAACTATGCATGTCTTCAAGTGGTGCATTTATGCCACCGATGCTTATACTCCCACGCGTGAAGGTAAATGAAGAATATCTTGAAGGAAAACCAAAGGAGTCATGGGCTGAATGGCATAAGAGTTCATGGATCCAAACCGAAATATTTACACGGTGGTTCAAGAAATTTATACAATTTTCCCATGCTACGATAGACAATCCAGTTTTATTATTGCTAGATGGGCATCACTCTCATATTAAAAATTTAGAAGTTACTAAACTAGGCAAAGAGAGCGGTGTAACCATTTTGTGCTTCCCGCCTCATTGTACACATAAGATGCAACCATTGGACGTATCATTTATGAAGCCTCTTGCAGAAGAGGTAAAATCTTTTCAGCGTAGTGGATCTCAAGTTCGAATGAAAAATATTTTTTCATTACTTGGAAAAGCTTGGCAAAAAGCATTCAAGATTGAAACAGCCATAAACTCTTTCAAAGTGACCGGAATACATCTTTTAAATGTAAAGGTTTTTGATAAGGATTTTAAAAGTCTGAAAAACTCCTCTTCGTTGCCAGATTCTTCAAGCAATGAAGGTAATTACATCTTGCAATTACATATGAAATAGCACCACAAATGATTATTATTAATTTTTCTTATCTTGCAGAAGTTAATGAGGAAATTGTGCAATGTAAAAAGATCATAAATAAAATTATGATTCAAGAGACAAACAAGTCATTATCGACTGGAGTACAAGAAGCATCAAGTCATATAGAAATGGAAGTATCGATTCCAGATGTTGATGTTTTAAAATCTGTGACATCTGCGGCAATTCATGATGCTAGTCAAAATGTAGTTGAACCCGAAGCGAAAATTCCACTTTTATACTTATTGAAAGCCGAACCTTTAATTTCTTTTCTGGTGAGTTGTAAGATACTTTAACTGATCTTAAAATAAAGTTTGAAAGTTATATTTTAAATTTTTTAGCATAATAACATATTATCTTCGAAGAATGTTGGAATTAGTCAATCAAATGAGGTTGAGTTCTTCAATCAACCAAATTGTACCAAATATGTTGAACAAATAAAAAATGAAAGTATATCAGCAAAAGTTAAACCTAATTCTAGAAAAAGAAACAAAGGGACCGTAACTATTGTAACTGCGGATGACCATATAGAGAATTTAATTGCTGAAAAGGCTAAACAAATAAAGAAAGAACCCAAAGAAACAAAGAAAGAACAATCTAACAAACCTAAGCCAAAACCAAAAATTATTGAGATTAAAGTATTGAAGAAACCAGTCACTGATCCTCGGAAAAAATATTCTGCAAAGCGACAACCACTGGCTAATTTAAATTAGCAATATGTTCAAGAATATGTTCTATTAAATGTAGTCGAACAAAGTAATTCAGAACAGACATTCCTTATAGCTGATGCTCGAACGCTGTACACTAGTAGTTACAGTAGTAGTGTAGTTGAACAAAGTAATCCAGAACAGACATTTCCGATAGCTGATGCTCAAATACTGTACACTAATTCCAAGAATGATGGTACACTGATGTATCAACTTAAAAATGGTTGCTATGAACCAATTTATGTATCTGAAAAATTGTGATTTTATTATATCTAATTATTTATAATGTTTTAAGAATTTGCAATGTATAATAATTTAAGAATTTGTGATAATTTATTATATCTCATGTGATAAAAAAACTAATTATAAAAATGTTGAAATAAGTTAAGGATTTTTCGTTAAAATTAATAAAATGTTGCTTAAAACTTTGGTTTATTTATTTATTCTAGAAACAATTATTATATAATTAATAATTTAATTTCATATTTCTATACTTATAAGAAAAATTGACAAACAAGGTTACGTACCGAGTTTGCTAGCTCACGACCTTGACAATCGTGCCCCGAAGGGGGGGAAGGGGGGGGGCTGGGCTTTTCAGTAAAAGTTTGTTTTCAATTTATAAATATTTATAGATTTATTTAAAAATTTTTGTTCTGAGAAAATATAATTCTTGGTAAGGATTTATAATTAATCCGATTTTTTTATTTTCATAAGAATCATTAGTTACTGAAAAAAATTAATTTGAAGTTAGGGTGCCGCCGTGCCCCGCTCTCCCCTACTACTATGTTCGTGTTGAGTTTGGAGAAATTCACGTTGCTCCAAAAAATGAGCATCGACTCTGATTTGCTCCGAAATATTTTAACGAGATTATTCATCTTTAAACAATATTTTATGTAAGTATATTTCTTGTATATTGTTACTAAATTTTCTAATTAACATGTTCATATTTCTGTCAACCTGTATACTCTAAAAGTGTATGACGTTAATATAATCTGATAATAGATCTGGCTACGAATAAACTATAAAATTAAATGATTAAATATTAAATTAATTACTAAAAAATTAAGTATATATTGATTAACAATTTAAGTACGAATGAAGCACTTATGTGTTCTAAAACAGTATTGCACTACGTCTAAGTACTACTTTACTTAGGTAACGTAACCTCACTGTCATTTATATGGCTTATTGTGTCACATAGCATAAAACATAAATTTTTATACTTATTCTCATTATGAAGTTACAGATGTATGCCTGGCATCTTACAAACTAATACTTGGCATATATTTTCATAAACTCAACAAACAAAATAAAAGCTTTTGTGTAGCAACATGTTAAAGATGTTTGAGTAATAGGAAGTCAGCTTGAAGACTCTAACTTCTGTTACAGTCCTGAGCACCATTTTTATAAGAAGAGGTAGATTTTCGTGCAAAACATAATATATTTCCCCTTATCAAATTGCTTACAAAGATTATTGAGGAAACCAAAGATTAAGAATTTTAATTCATGAAGTATATAAGCATCGTTTTTTTATAGTTCACTAATTTTTTCTTTTTGTTAAACAAAAACGAGAAAAAAAAACTTCTATCTATATACAAACTTTAATAATTTTTTTTTTCTTAAAACTAGAAGATGGCAATTACCAGAAGTGCCTGTACTCAATCGAATTGATGGATATGCTGAGAGGATTGTTAAATGTGTTTGATACGTACAGATATATATTAAGAGAAAACTTTAACTAAAGATATAGTATATGACACAATGATATGGGTATTTATTATATAAATTAAATACAAGAAAAAATAAAATTAAAATACATAGGTGACAAAATCATGATCAACTCATTACTCATTACGTTTTTATAAAACAAAATAAAAATTATGTTATAAATAAAAATAAAAATAATCTAATGTATTTACGAATTAAATTAAACAAACTTCTTCTAAACACTGCTGAAATTCTGTCCAGCCGTCTAATCTCGTTGCTTCCTCTTGCCAAGTTTCTTCAATGAAATATATAGTAATTGCCTTAATAATCGAATGTTCCACATTGCATTAATTACTTTCTTCTGGAGTTCTTTCATTGCTGAATTGATTGGATTTAACACCCCAAGTAACAAATCTCTAGACAGACCATTCTGTTTCCCCTTTTTATACCAATCGTTCACCACCTTGTTATTGTGGTATGAACTGTTATCTTCGACGAATGATAAAATTATGTCTTGTGATAGGTTATTCGCATTTCATAATGTTAGTAAAATAATATTTTCCATCTCACTAATAACTAAAAAAAATAGAATGAATAAATATATTTTATATTTAAACTATATACTATAGATGTAGAAGCGATACATTCGTTTGGAGGAAGCTACGTGCCAATATATTGGCAGCGGATTTTCAATTTCATAAGCTGTTCTTTTTTTTCAGCGGCTTTTCTTTTAAATTGGTTTGTAGGTGGTTTGTAGGCACTTTTGCTTCCTCAAAGAGAAAGCTTTGTAACGGTGAACAAAGTTTTCGAGACAAAAAATGTTCAAAAAGGTATTTTAAGGAGATATATATGTATATTAGTTGATTTTCAAATTATTTTTTTTCGTGGATGTATGAATGTGTGTGTATGTAAACTCTTTATATCTCCCAAACGAATCGACCTATTTTCGTCGGACAAAGCCTATTCTCTTCGCCTCGCGAAAAAACTCTGTACCAAGATTCATTAAAACTTACGGAAATGTGCGTTTTCGTACCTTTTCTTACATTCTCTTATGTTTTCATACGTTTCAATTTTTAGGTACCAATTCGAAGGATTTATGAATCGTAGAAAATCGTAGATAACTGTAAGAAACCGTACAAAACCGTACGAAATATGTCCGCATTGGAACGGTTTTCTACAGTTTTGTACGGTTTCCTACGGTTTCTTACGATTTCCTACGTTTTTTTCCATATGAACTGTAAAGAAGATGTGATTCAATAAATATGAGAAGGTCTGAAATTCGTATCACTTTCACGAAGTCATTTATGAGTCTTTTTTCAGAGAAGAAACTGGAAAAATATGATTAGCAACAATCAATTTCATTGATCATAATTAATTTTTCATTTAGCTTACGGAGACTCGCATATAGAATTCTAAAATTATTTATAGAATGTATTATAATGAAAAACGAATTCCTTTATTTCCGTTATACTAAGAATTATTCATGGGTGTTGATAATTTAATACCGGTTGTGCATATTTAAAAACAAATTTTATTAATTTTTACAATTTATAACTTAATTTATTCTGTTTTTCAATATTGACCGAATTAGATGATATGTCAGGTAATTTCGCTAAAACGCACATTTTACACTTTTGCACCTTACAAATCCAATATCACATTTGGGGCGTTCCCAATTTTTTTCTTGGTAGTAAGTTTAAATAAAGTTTAAAATAACTTAGTCTTTTTTACAATTTTGTCCCAACGCATTAGAAAACAGAAAGAAAAAGAAAATATTCCGCTTAAGGTGGCCGAATTACCCCAAGTTACCTAATTTGATAAAACATTTCTTTAAAAACGTAATTTTTAACTTTATCATTAACTTAATTCGAACCTGAAAATAATTTTAATCCACTGCAAGAACGGACACGTGAAATTGTAACATATAAGTGTCCATTAGTAAAAATGTCTTTTTTCAAATCAAATAATACATTTGAAAATGTTTGGCCTTGAGCTTTATTGATAGTCATTGCAAATGCCAATTTTATTGGAAACTGTCTTCTTTTGAAAGTAAAAAACCGCTGCCAATATATTGGCACGTAGCTTCCTCCAAACGAATGTATCGCTTCTACATCTATAGTATATAGTTTAAATATAAAATATATTTATT
>JAPYZO010007484.1:0-18588 GCA_030522905.1 Torymus flavipes | reverse complement strand
GCCGCGCAGAGAGACACATTATCCAACAGGCGTGTGTGTAGATATACGAGCGTCAATCCCGACGACAGGCTGAAAATCCCTCCTGTCTACACGTACACGTGTGTGTGTGTGTGTGTGTGTGTGTGTGTGTGTGTGTGTGTGTTTCGCAACGTGCGACACTTGGCACGGTGCGCGTTAATGGGACGACAATGAAACCGAGAAGGAGAGAGAATATTACGCCTCTCGACATATTACGAGTGCCCGTGCGAGAGAGATCATTAGGAGTTATTCCGTTGAATGAGATCATTAGGAGTTATTCCGTTGAATACAGAAGAAGAAAAAAAGAAGGGGGAGCTGTAGACAGAGTGTTATGCGAGCGATCGGGAAGGTGGTAACTCAAGTCTATACGCGCGTCGAAGGATGAGATGTGTATCGACAGTGATAAACAAAGTTAATTTTTAACGGCGAGTCATTGATATATAAAGTCTATGCGCGCGCGTGATTTGGAATAATGCGCAGTTTTATCGAGGCTCTTTGGCTATTTCATAATATTTCGTACTCAGCTGTCGATGTGCGATATACTGATGGGTGATATAAGTATACATAATATTGTACTCCGACAGGACAATGCGTAAACAATTTAAATGAAAATATTTTTTTTTCGCAATACAATTTTTCATGCTGTAAGAATAAACTATATTTTATGTATATATGAAACAAAATGAAAAAAAAAACAACAAGCGTAATCTGCGGTCAAAGTAATGGGAAAACTCGCGCACGCTCAAGCACTCGAACGTGCCGCATAATAGGCTTTTATATATTTTTTCAAACTTGCGATTACCGCGTCGTCTATTTTTAAGAGACGAGCCAACAGCAGAACACTGCAGGCCACACGAGGAATAATTTTTTATGGAGCACACCGCGACTGAGCAAATTTGCCGTCCACGAGCGTACGCGCATGAATTATGCACGAGATTTTAGCACTTCGAAACCGTATCTCTTTTTCCTCTCTCGCGCGTATACTCGCCACAGCTCGCGGCCGCGCACATGCATACTTATATGTGTATATACACGTGAATTTATTGCCGTGATTTTTCAACCGATTGATTTTGAATGTATAAAATTGCACCGCGCGCGCGCGCATACACAGATTTTTTCGCGGAGAGTCATAAACGAGAATCGTAAAGGCAATTAAAGGCGAGCTTTTGTAATTTCCATCATGCGGAAAAGAATATACACATAGATCGTGTGTGCAGAGCAGCTGCAGCGATTTTATTTGTCCGCGCGCTCATCTCTCGCATTTTAATTGCGTTAACGCCGGCTATGACGTAACGCGAAAAAAGCCACAGCAGCGACGAGTGCAAAGAGGAGAGGAAAAACCGAAAGGCTATAGAAAGAGATGGGAGGGGAGCGAACGACGGGTCGGTGCACAGGTGAGCGAGAGATGAGAGCACATACACACAGATAGAGCACTGATTCCGCGCTCGCGAGTGTGTTTCGTAAACGATGAGTGTGTCGCAAAGGTCGAGTATCAATAACTCATCCACAAACAACATATCCCGGCGAGGCGCATGCAGCGATCGCGAGAGCCGTCTAGCTCATTAAGAAGTAACAGAACGAGTCATTATTGCCACGTCACTTGATTCCTAGCCTAGCTCGCTGCACATGCACACACGAGCAATTCACCTTCGTCAAGCGCTCCGCGCATTTCGATTTCAAGAGGAGGAAAAAGGAGCAGCAGCATCGCCGGGTGAGATGATGGTACTGCGCTGCTATATGGCAGGAAAAATCCAATTCGCGGTATTCTCGCGTACGCGCGCGCGCGCGTTTATTCGCAGGAGCAAAAAGGAAGGAAGGAAGCGCAACGACCCTCGCGCTGCACTCTCGGCCGCTGATGGGCAATTTGTTAGTTTAGCGGCCCCTTGAATTTATATTAAGACTTTGACGTGGCGGTACTTGATTAAGAGCGATTTGTTATGTACGCGGCCGACGGGCCGAGCCAGTGCGAAATGATTGTTGGGCGAATATAGCGTGTGCGCGCGGGCTTAATTGAAGGCGCCGCGGGAATTCAACGATGGTTCCGATTGTTTAACTATGCGTCCGCGAGAGAGAGTGGAAGAGATGGATCATCGGCGAGTATACAAATGAATCGGCCGCGCAGTTAACGATTGTTCAGCGAGCGCGTGTAAACACTCGCATCGAAGTAACAAATCGCCCGGTTATACGGCGGCTCCTCTCCGATAATACACGATAGCCATTATAACAAGGGTAAAAGAGCGGTCGTCGATGAGGTCTGCTGCGGGATGCATATAATCTGAAACTACCGCGATCTCGGTCGAAAAAAAGGAAGAGACGGTGCGCGGTTTAATGTGAAAATATTTTTGGAAGCCGCGCAGGTATACATATCCTCGGAATTCTGAAATACGGGGCGCTTTATTTTTAAAGGGATATCCTTTTGTATGCACTGCTCTCGAAAGCGCGGCGCTGGCGTCATAAAATAAAAAGGCCTAGAAAACAGCAGAGCGCCCCGAGGAATTCCCGACTACGACGACGACGACGACTCTCGGCTTTTAAAAACTCGGCGCGCAGCTATGGTTCCGAGAAGCCGCGAGAGAGTAGAGGCAAAAGTTCGCGAGCCTGCGCGGGGCATATAATATAAATGAATCAGGCCGCGAGATAAAACTGCATCGCCATCACGTCCTTGGGACGATAAAAGCGAAACGAGCCCGCGCTCGCGCGCGCATTAACTTAACTTAATTTTATTTATCCCCCTCTCGTTCTGCGGCGATTTCTCGTTCTCTTTCTCAGAGAGCGAGGGAGAGAGATTCCAGTCGCATCGGGCGGCCGCCACCGCCGCCACGACCGCGAACACACCAGCGCTGCACTCGGGTTTGAGGATTTAGAACTCATAAAAATCAGGGCCCGACCTCGTGCCGTGTGTGCCGCGTACAATCAGCATTCCTTTCTTCGTCAGAGAGCCGCAGCCTCCCTCTCGCGCACGCTTGTACACATACATATATATACTGGTATGCGCGCACAACGTGCGATACATAATACCGGCTCATCGTGCAGCGTACGTTATTCTCGCACTTCTATATGTATGTATACTTATATACTTCTAGCAGTGCACACGGCGCGCGGCGACCCCCACAAAAGATGTTAATTGCACGCGTTCTTCAAAATGTGCCCCGCGGTCATCAACGGTAACACACCGCGCGTGAAAAGACGACGACACGATGCTGTACGTGTCGCGACGCGGGGAATTTTCGGTCTCCGGAACACGCGCGTGGGAGAATCCATGTGTAATATGCCTACGCGCTTCCTCGCTCCTCCTTTTGCCGCTCGATCGCTATTAAAACGAATGACACGGTACATTCCGTTTGGCGCGCGCGCGCAAAATCGAACGAGCATATACGACAGCTCTGCTCCAATTACGCGGTATGGGCGTCTTACAATTTGTAGTCGATTCAGAAGTGTACAAGACTAGCTATACTGGTATAGTGCCGCGGATCGCCTTGATCACGGATTTTAATGTACTCGTTACGATCGCGTTGGGAAATATTGTCTAATTATCAGTCGAGAAAACGCAATCAATCAGCCGAGCACTTGTGCGGTCGTTCTATTGAAAAACGGAGATTTTCTGTAATTTCGTTTCTTAACTCGTGCCGCGCATTATACGTCAAAGATAATAGGATAGAATAGAATAGAGCCACAGAAACGGTAATCAAGTTTCAGTTTCAGTTAATTTCCTTTTACGCTGTGTATACTATATATACCTTGGTAGGAGAGCGTTAAAGACGAGCTTGGAGAGATGAAAGATGAGTTTCGATCGTAATTAATAAAAAATAGTCATAATAACGATATAAAGCCGGCGTTTAGCGAGACCTATAATTTATGTATAACGAAAGACGGTGCGAGTGGCACCGTAACATAAAAAGCGCGTCGGAGGAGAGTGAGAAAGAGAGAGAGAAAAAAGCATCTGAATCTCGTTAGAAAGTTCGGTCTGTGCCAAATTGTTATAAATTACTTTTAAATAATAATTCGGGATGAATTGAAACGAATGAGAGACAAATGAGAAAAAATTAATGAGCCTCCTGAAAATTACGAAATTAATTTATCATAACACAGTTAGCTCGCTTTTGGATTAATATAATGATCGCGTTCGAAATTAAATAATTATTTACTACTTCACTGACACGAGAGTCGTAACTGTAGTAACCAGCAATGAATCCCGCACAGTATAACGTATAATTTTCAACAAATATTTTACCTTCTATTAAAGACACTGTTATAATTATGTGATTTTATTAAAAATTTATTTCTAAATATCATACAATAATTGCTACGAATGAAAAGCCTCGAAACTTGCGCAATCCGACACCTTTTATACTCAAAACTTAAAAAGAAATCCAGCTCATCTAAAAACGATTAAAAGACCCCCCAATAGAAAATACGAGAGAAAGGAAAACTCGCCTCATTTTTCATATTTCAATTTACAAAATAATTAACGCGTAAAAATTTCACAAACCCTGTCCACGTGGACGCAAAAAAAACACTGTATACGCACGGGAAGAACAAAAAGGCGAAGATATAGAAGCCTTTTCTCGGACCCGATAGAGCGAAGACGAGCCGAGGTGGTAATGAATAGACACGTCGTAACGGCGCGAGCAGAACGGATCGATTTTTATTCGACAGCTCATTAATTTTAATTCCGAGGAAAGTATATCAGCCTCCGCTTGCGCTCGCGCGTCGATTAAGCCACGGCATAATGGAAACTTTACATACATAATCTAATTGCCGCTCGGCGGCAGCAGCGGACCCTTTCCTTTTTTGTTGTCTTCGCGTCGTCGACGTGCGCTCGCGGGAGCAAGGGCGAAGGTGAGCTATGAGCAGCGCAATCAGTCGCTCGTCAGCCCGGCCAAAGACTCCTCGACGCGCGCTTAATTGCATATGCGGCTCGCTCTCAGTCGAGGTATGACCACGCGCAAGTGCTTTGAGCGCGCCTGCAGGTTCCGCGCTAAGGATGCAAAGTGCAGCCGAGGTTACGAGATGGTATTCCGAAGAGCGGTTAACGCGTGATGGCTTCCCGAATGACACTGCCGCGCTGTCGAGCGAAATTATAATTTTTCGAGAGCTTCCTATATATATGTGTTTGTGCTGGCGGTTTCCATGAAGTGCGCGAATTCAGGGTTTAACCATGTTATAATATAACAGAGAAGGAGACAGAATGTAATATTTTCTTATAATACAATTATAAATTTCGCTGATTATTAAATCATTGACATACCTATGTAAAAAAATAAATAATACACCGAAGAGTAATAATATGAAAATGTTAAATTTTTGCGCATTCAAAAGTTTTAATTTGCAAAAAATTGCGTAGTTTTTTGACAGTTTAATTTAAAAGAAAAATTAACTTTTGACATTGTACTCAATTTTTTCCCAAAGACAAACAAACCTTCATCGATGAAAAGATACATTTTTTTGGTTGAAATTAGCAATAAAAGTTTCAAAAATAAAAGCTTTTTAAAAGAGAAACTTACGTTAATCGAACATTACAATACCATGTACCAAAGTATATATAAAAATCTCAATTTGCGAAATGTAAAACAGAAATATCGTCTCAAATGTTAATGGATTAAGATACTTTGATCGTGAAATTTAATCGCCTAAAAACATCGAATGGTGCAAAGTATGGAGTAACTTTCGTAAGCGAATACAAATTAACGAATTGCGAATTTCATCACATATTTTTCCTTATTCATAGTTCGCTTATCAACAATTCATATAAATTCAATCTCTTTTATAAATTAGTATGAATCCGATAAACGATTAATTTACGAATCTCTTAATTCTTGATAAAGAAACTGCCGAATGTCACCTGCATTACAGCGAACATTTTATTACTTCGGAGCGTTGAAGAGGTGTTGATATAACTGTATCTTGCGATAAAAGTAGTATAAACTACTGCCAGTTTATGACATGCAAAGATTATACTTAATAAATCTACTTAAAATATAAGAGTAAAAGTTCAGGAATTGTTTCTGAGACTCATACAAAATGAACAAAAATGGAATTTTTCAATAACTTATAAAATAACGTTACGGAAAATTGCAACTTGGTGAATGTTATATAAATGTAGGCATTCAAGTTGTTTGTGTAGAATACCTTTTTAGATATTTATAATGTTAGGATAGTTTGATATCGGAGAAGCAACTAGCAATAATACATCTTCGAAATCGCCCTCTGCTTTTAACGTGATGTAAATTTGTTTTTAACGTACAAAAAATTTAAATGTAATATCGTAAATAGCGAGATTCCAACTTCAGGCTAATTCTGGTTCCTTTCACGTTCTTAACATTTTAATCCGAATTATAGCAGATTGGAATTAATGAAATTGCTATAGGTAAGATAAATCTTGATACGGCAAAACTTCTTTTTATGGAAATTTTACGTCGATAGTACATCAATTCCTAAGAGCTTATAATAAAGATGCACATTTTTTCCAGAATTTCGCCACTTGATCTCTTTATCACTTAACATATATTTAAAAAATTAATCTCCATGGAAATTTGTTGATTCGACCATTTACAAAAGCGCGATGCTCATTTATACAAGTAATATATATCTCACTTTGATAAGAGTAATTAATTCTTATAAATTTTGTATAACTAATAAAAACGTCCTTTCCTCATAAAAAACAACTTTTTCATCCAATAAAAGAGATGTTTCAAGTGTTTTTAGTTCATCGTGTCTAATAAATTGGCGCAGAAGAACCAGTTCATTTGTTAATAAAGCTATAAATTACCGCACAAAAAACTTTGTCAAAAAACACTAGCAACTTTAAATATAAATACGAACAAATATTACTTTCCATATTATAGGCTTTCTTTTTTGTAAGATATTTATAGTATGTTGATATAATCCGTTTGGTGTATTGAGAACAAAATATGTATGAATTTCAAAACTCTTGACATCATTTTTTTTCCGAGTTTATAAATAGTAGACATCATAACATTAATAATTTGTATCATCAGTTTATATACACATATAATGACGTTGTTTACATGAATCACTAACTTAAAAAAATGCGGTTCAACAAAAAACACAATTTAATCTCCAAAAGTCCAAAATAAATTTTCGATCTTATATAAAAATGAGTTGCGATAATGCATCGCTCGCTCTCGAATAATCTTTCGCGATCGCGATTTATCGATATGGCGCGTTTTATGTTGAGAGAAAGTTAACGCGCGAAACATCGCGAATTTTGGCGTGCGCGTTAAAAAAAAGAAACGAAAGTATCGGGGTATGAGTTATTTAGCACGACTAATTTAGTTACACAGTTTTTTCATCCTACAATACATTTACTATATCGTATATAGTTAATTTAAAATAAAAATTATGTTTCGTACATAGCAACATATTGACTCTTATAAATTGCTTTGTTCCAAAAAATCCTATACAAAAACCGATTCGAACGATTTTCGAACACCTATATATAATTCCGCCTCTAAACTATTAATATACGAAGCAATAGCGACAACCCAAAAAAGCCATCCGTTTCCTCCATTACCGTAAAGTCGAGCCGCGCGTATAGGGTTACACAGCTCCAGCTCGAAAAACTCGGGGCATAAATCATTAGCGGCAATTTGTATCTAACGTCGTCCCGTCGCTATACTCACCTTCTTCCTTGGCATTCAATTTCGTCGATATAAAAAAGTCCGCTCTCGCGTATATACGCACGAGGCAGGAAGACGAGCCATGTAAATGCGCGCTCTCTCTCCCCACTCACGCGTCGAAGGAAACGGGAAAAAAAAAGGAAGAGATATCGAGAAGGTGGAGAAAAAAAAGAACGAGCGGCCAGTGGAAGGAATCTCTTCCGAGATGAAATTAATACCGAGATACTAAGATACAGTAAAACTTTTGTCCGGTGGACCTCCACGAGGCTCTCCGCGCGCGCGCGCGCGTTTACGGCTCTGGCTGGCGCGGCCCGTATCAAGTACATAAAAAGACTTTCGTCCGTTCTTCGCTTGCCCGAACGATTCTTTTTAACACGTTCGCGCGAGCGAGCGCTAGGTCATTCCTCCAAGTCAGACGAACGAGCGAGCCCCCCGCGCTTCTTTTTTCCTCCCATTTAAATTATTAATGATTGGGCCCCACCGGCTCGCGCGAGCGCACGCGTCGCCGCGTACAACACGAGTGACCCTTGAGGTGTTAACTCGAGAGAGAGAGAGAGAGAGGCTCGCCTATTTTTTATTTTTCGACCTCTCCAGATACGAGACTCGCATAGCCTTTTGTTTCCCACAGGGAGCGCGAAGCCTCTCGATCGGTTTCGAGCATAAAGAATCGCTCTGTATGTGTGGGCATGTGATGCGTGTACTCTATCCTACACGTCCCGTGCGTGTCTCTTTCGGGACTTTCGAAATATCTTGTAGGCACGATATTTCATCGAGACGCGCGCGCGTACAGCGAGTCAGTGTCAGATAGCGTTCGATTCGATTATTCGATCGCTTTATGTGTGGCTGTATACATTGATGTTGCACTTTCGGACGTATACATACATGGGCGGCGCGCTAGGTGTCCGTAATAACGTTACTCGCTCTTGCGGCCTCGGAATGTGTGAATGCTCTTATCAGTTTGACGATGAATGCCTATTTTTCTTCGAGGCCCTTCGAAAAATCTCGCATTCAACTGGGCTATTAATACGAGCGCGCACAATAAATACAAACGTTATTAGATCCGACCGCTCGCTCGCTTCATTCATCAATGATTTAGGCGTATCAAAGTAATACTCTACATTAGAATATTAATCATCTACTCTCAATACGACTGTATAGAACTCGAATATCATAATTCAATAAGATTAAAAAATTAACGCCGAGATATATATAGTGTTTATAAATTTCGGTTAAACTATATTTTAAATCTTTCAAGGCAGTTTAATTGTTATCGCTTACGCCAGAAACCATTTCATTTAAATAAATTATTGCCTATAGCCGCGCGCATACAGTGCGACAGAAGTATTTTGGCGCTCCAACTCTTAAGTTTCTAGTCGCTTTTATACATTAACGCGATAAATTAGGATCAATTTAAAGTGAATTTATGAATACTAAATTAATATTTCGCTTGTATATTACATTGCTCGCACGTTGTAAACGCCTCGCTGTCCGAGTATAATTTGCAGCGGGCTGAAGAAAAAAAAAATATGTTCGCGGTCATTACAGAGTGTGTCTCTTGTATCATAATCGGCGACTGGGCGCGGGCCTATATAGTTTTAAATTTTAGAGCTCGTGAAACAGCTTCTTCTTTCTCTCAATTATGCCACGCCAAAGAACGCGTCTAAATTCATATACTAAATGAACGTCGATTTGCCAAACAGGCGGCCACGCAATCCGAAAAAACTTTCTAAAAATATTTCAACTCGCACATCTCTATATATACACGCAAAAAAAGCAATAGCCTTATAGCCAATTAATGGGACTAATGAAGCGAGCGCGCGAGGTAAATTGAAAAAAATTGAAAAACAAGCGCATAAAGGATCGAAAAGCGGCGACATAATCGAATCGCAATCCTTTAAAACATGACTAAAAAGAGGTGCTCTGGTGTACATATATTCGCACACGCGTTCTCTTCTTCACACGTACAAACCGTTGAACGTGAACGAACGTACGAGCGGGAAAGAGAAAAAAAGTAATAGTCCAAGGCAACTGAGAGAGAGAGACGGTAGACGAAGGAAGATTAGAGAATATTTGTCATCTCCTGTCATCTCGCTACATCGCTGTACGAGAAAGCAGCATCAACGGTGCTGTAGAGGAGAGTGTCGATGAGAGAGAGAGAGAGGAGGAGAAAAAAGGTGGCCGCCGGATAGAGAAGAACTCAATAGACAGTAGTCAGACGAGTATAGAGCTTCATATAGTGGCGGCCTCGCACTCGATAATATCCTCTTCACTTCATCCCCGTACGCATGACGCGCCGAGCAAAAAAAAGAGAAGCCGCTGGTACGCGCTAGCGCGTGCGAACCTTTCTGAAACTATTTCCATGATTCACTGGCGCACGTGTCAGTGACGCTCGCGGGGCGCATTTTTCATGAAACTGGGCCACAATAACTCATACTCTCGCATGCGCACGAGCAGAATCGAGTTCATATTAGGCCCATCTGCCCGGCCGCGCTTCTGCATGAGCGCGCAGACACAGTGCCGGCCGAGGAAAAGTAGCAGCGGCAGCAACTCAAGGGGAAGTAAGGAAGAAGGCGCAGAGAGAGAAACGGACAAACCAAGTTGCGAGCCCGGCAGCCAACACACAGAACACGATAGTATATCCGGATTACGTACGGCCAATTGATCATGAATATACAAAGCTTGTGACGCGCCTTTCGTGTTTGCCGTATAACCGAGGCTCGCTCCCTCTCTCTCTCTCTCTCTATCTGCGCGCGTACACACACTCGTACTTATAACACACAGCAGCAGCGACTCCTCGAGACTCACGGCTCGCGCGCCCGCCAGCGCCACAAAGGCATTCTGCAGTCTGATTTAGATATTGATCAAAGCTTAGAAAAGCGAAGGCTGTGTGTTACGATTTATCTTACGGGCTTACTAATTTAATGGCCGCCTCTACGCCGCCGCGGCAGGCTCAAATCGTTCAACGCCGTGGCTGCTGCTGCTGCTGCTGTTGCTGCCCTCGCGCCTTAACCACGGACGGATTTAAGATTTTGTGCGAGCCGCGAGTGAATGCGTCTTGATTCAATCGACCTCTCGTGCGCGCTAACTCTCTCTCTCTCTCGCTTCGCTTGGCCGCTGATTTATAATTTGCTCGCGCTATGAAATACGTCCGCAGTTTAGTCAATAGACGTGCTACACATTGCCTTGGAAATTATTCTCGCAGCGGCGAGGCTTTACTATGTTACGTGTGTGTGTGTGTATCGGCGATTCGATTAAATTGTACTGTTTTGCAGCGGAGTATTATAGAGGCCTCTTTTCGAGGATAATAACGGAATTGCAGACGCACGACGCGGCGTGCTGACGTTATGCTGCATGCATTGCGCGGCTTTTATTTGTTTACCATTCTTATTCGGGCCTTTTTATATATTTTTCTATTTTTATGGCGATTGATGGACGAGGTGAGTTGGATAATCGGGACAATTTATTAATATTATATATGGTTAAAATAGGTGGTTTTAATCAAGAGTGATAACCGGCGCATTAAGAACTGGTTTTTAATTTAGAAAGATTTGCCGCATCTGCGGAGAATATATCTCATTTTCAAACATTTTCAATCATTTTGACAGCGGATTAAATTTATAAGCAATTTAAGGATCCTCTTTTACTTAAAAACGTCTCAATTTAAACTTGAAAGGTATATATCATATCACATTAAGTCCAGAAAAACAATGCTGACGATAATAACAATTTTCGATTGCGAAACAAGTTATTTAAGAATTTCATAAAAAAATTAATAATACTTATATCACGATACCTAGTGTATTATAGAAATAAAATATAATTATCCGACTATCAAGCCGCCTGAATTGACCTCTGCTCTGGCCCTCAGCATTGTGTACAACCACCCGGACTATACCAGCACACAACGGCGAAGAATTATTGCGGAAATTTTGTCCAGGCCGCACGATAAGCACGCGCGTTATATGTATCGCGGGAAAAGAATGGCGAAGAATCCGCGAAATGCACCCGCTCGCGATTTTTTCTTCTCCTCCGCCTTCCCTCTGCACGCGCACCTGGGGAGGACGTGGATTTAATTGCCGGCGAAGGTCGGAAAGATCGCTACTCTATACTACCTCTCGTTTCTCTCCCTCTCCTTCTGTTGTGTGTGTAATATACGGGAGGATTCTTCCGCGCGCGCGTGCGAGACCCAATTTAAGAGCGAACTTTTACCTCTCTCGCGAGAGAGCTAGCTCGCGCGCGATTAAGGTCAGGCAAGTATATCGCCACAGCTAGCTCGCGGCTCCGTTCTCGGAAACTAATCATTATCAAGCGATTTTATTACCTTTCGACGTCTATTTCGAAAAAAAACGAACACATAACGCACGCGGGGCGTTATTTATTATTTTATGGCTGACGTTCGCGCGAGTAGTGCGGATCAGAAGATTTGATCCTAGAGCGGATTTGGAACACTCTAATTAAATTCGGTGGATCGGTGTGTGTTGGATGATTTTGATTTATGGCGTGGAAACTTATAGGAGTCACTCTAATTTCGTACGCGGAATCCTTCGGAGGAACATCTGTTAGAAATATCTTAGAGAGCTTATAGAGAATTATACAAGCATAAATTTCACAGGTATACGTAAAAAACATAAAAAGAATCATAAAGTTTTTCGTTTTTTTTTTTCGTTTTTTATTTCTTTTTTCTTTTTTTTCAAGTGCTAAAACTTTATTTACTCTGCCAGAAGCGTTTTTACGTAACATAATTTATATACTATTTTTGTTGATTAATGTTCCTTTTTTAAAACTACGAGTAAAGAATGAGATGCATTCATTATTGTTGTTGTTGAGTAAATATCAATTTACAAAGTGATAAAAAAAACCCGACTTTTCGTAAAAATATTTACAAGACAATTTTCACATCGAGACGTGCATAACATATATTTAACGAATGTTAGGCAACAGCATTTGCATCTTTATTATGCTACCGATACAAAACATTTTAACGACATTCTGCCGTGGCACGCTTCACATATATATTTTCAATCTAAAAGAAAGCCATCGTCGGACGAAAAGAAAGACAGCGCTATATAGTCGAGAGCGGCATGCAACCTGGGTGATCCTTTCTATATAAATTACAGCGCAATCAATTCACACCTCGGTCATCAAAGCGCGCCTCAAAAGAGATCCGTTCTCGCGCGCGCGCGGTCGCGATAACAAAAAATCAGTTTACAAAGAAAGTCGGCGGAAGAAAGCGGTGTTGGCGCCGCGCGAGGAGTCGCGTGCGTGTAAAAATGAAAATTCACGCTCAATAAAAGTTACGCAAGGTGAGCCTAGTATATAGAGGCAGCTCGCGAACTCGACAAAAAAGCTGACCCGAGGCGACTATATATATAAGAGAGCGACTCGCGTGAAATTTAAATGCTCGAGGGCCCCCGCTAATTCGCACCTCTCGGCAACAACGACGAGTAGCCACTGCCTACGTGTGTGTGTATGTATATGTACGATACTGCGCGCGCCCCGAAAAAAATAAATAAAACGAGGGGAGAGTAGCGACAAAACGGACGGGAACAAGGAGGAGGATAGAAGCAGGAGCGAGCAGATTCAAGAGGCACGAGGAGAGAAAAAAAGGAGAGCGGGAGATAAAAGAGCGGAGGGATCGTGTACGCGCGGGTGCGCACGCCTACGAGTGGCCTGCGGCTGCTGCTGCTCGCTCTCCGACGCTCTCGTGTGAATTTTCGAGCTTTACCCTTGTACTCGAGCTGCCTTTACAATGCTGTCGAAGGAGCTGGTGTATGTATATATCCCTCTCGCCGTCGACGGATTTACATTATCTTTAGTGCAGTATTTTTGGATTTCTCCAGTGTTTGCGTTACTTTTTCAAAAGAGACGCTCAATGCCACGATGGCCTTTTTCCCCCTACCCACTCAATACGCTAAATGGTATTTTGTTCTAAATTTAAGAGGTTTGTATTTCGGAAGATTTATGACTTGAATATAAGAAATGTCTAAGGTAAATATGCTCGAGCCTGACTTATCTGTAATTTGCTAAAATAGCTATTGATTTGTGAATAACTTAAATCAAATATTAATATTATTTGAATTATTATAGTGTTTCTTTTAATGGCGTTCTTTTAATTTGATATTTTCAATTTCATTATGCACCTTTCAATCTCAAACAGAAAGCAAAAGGATGTGTCTTGAAAAATTATATGTACAATTTATCAAAACTCTCATTAACTTGCAAAATCGAATATGGTACAGATTAATTCTTCTTTTTTGATTTAATACTCTTCCACTTGAACAATCGTATAACCTACAGTTCCACGCTACCGTACACACGCACCAGTAATTTGAAAAAAGCGAGCTATAAGAAAAATTGGCCAATAAAAATCGGCAACAACTATTTCTCACGCGCGGAGCGAGCGACCCCTATTAAAACTCCCCGCACGCGCATCGTCTATCAGTAAAAGCTCTAAAACGGACGGTAATTGGCGCTGGATATATGTATATACTATATACTCAACAATGCAGCTAAGCGCGCGGCGGGTAAATTGAAATTTTCCGCGACCCCGGAGCTAGCGTGTGCTCGCTAACAGATCCGGAACCGGGAACACACGAGCGGCAGCCGCGAAGCAGCAGCAGCAGCGCGGCGCTCGGATTGGTGAAAAAAGTGGAGAAAAGAGGAGAGAGAGAGAGAGAGAGAGAGCGCGAGAGAGAGAGATAAAAGGATTTCGGCCTGCGGTGTTTCCCACAGCTTGCGCGCGCGCATCATCCGAGGGAAGAAGAAGACGATCGCGCGCGAGTAGCTGCCGCGCTGCTCTCACCGAAATTACGTAGCCGCGCCAGCGGTTACGTGACCTTATTCTAATTATTCGCGGTCTCCTGCCGCCGGGAGCCTTTCTTTATTCTTACATCTTCATATAATATGCAGCGCCGCAGCTTGCGACCGCCGCCGCCGCCGCCGCTGTGCGCTTTCCGCAGACGAGATGAGGGCATCTCGGCCGTGAGATAGAGATTTCAATTTCAATCGTTTTAATGCTATTTGGATTTTTCCCGAGATTCTTAGACGCGGAGAGCGCGTGCGCGTTTCACCCGGTTCAGGAAATATACCATGCCGATTTGGCCGGATTTTCGCAAATTGTTACGCGATTATTATTATATTGGAACGTCATATTGCAGATTTGCATTTAATCTTCTTTTATAAAAGCAATGAGTTGCAGATTTGACGTTTTATTATTTCAAACAGATTGTTGCGCTCGCGGTAATGAGTTTGACACGCGAGAAAATGATTGGATTCTTCAATATATGTTAAATACGACGGATTTAATCGCTTTTGTAGAAAATAATCTATTCTTCTTTTATATTACACGCGCATGAATTATCGATACACGCGCGGGATACAACACAAGTCTTTAAGTTTGTTTTGAACTATACACGGAAAAGCGTTTCACAGATGAGGATTATACTTTTTTATTGTCGCAATCATAGCGATCGTTAAATATCTTTCCCACGATTGATTCTGACCTAGCGTTCACCATTACGAAATGATGTCTATACACGAAATGACAATGTCACTTTTATTGGGATTCATCCTGCGTGTACATGTGGAATAGAACATTTTATTTACATAACGGGGAAGAGTTAAAAATAGAAATCTTTATGTAAAGGTAAAATCTTCGCTAACTGATCACTTAACAGAAAATTACAATCTGCGAAAAATGTGTAATTACAAGTTTCACGAATCAACATTGTAAGCGCGCGAGATATAAGCGAATTTATTAGCATGAACTGTATCCATCTGGATTTTCCAATCTAAAATCTTGTTTTTCTTAAAAGTTCTGAGAAGCCATGAAGCATATCCTAAGAGACGTGCACAACGAGGAAAACGTACAGCTAATGAAAGTCATTCTCTCTCTCTCTCTCCTAGCTCAATCTCTCAAGCGCTCGCGAAGATGACTCGGTAATTTATATCTTAATCCCTCGATCAGCGCGCGAGCTCGACAAAGATTGAAAATTCAATTTGTTACAGATTAACGGCTCGGTTTCACGCCGTAATTCTAGACGCGCAGAAAGAAGAGGTATACGCGCGATTCATATATTATATATATCCATCGCGGACAGTTTATAGTATACAGGCCGACGATTTATCCGACAAATCCGCGTGAATCTCGCCGACTAATCCATATTTTCCGGCGCGCAATACGTCACACCTGGCGTACATCACACATATAGCGTATATATCGAACCGCGGAAAAGCCCGTAACTTTGGGATCCAGTATAGATCACGAATCCTCGATTAAAATATCTTATAATGTTGAACGTGCAGCCGTGCATATTTTTCACCTCTTGTATTAGCGATGCGCACTGCGAATATATCGCGCTTACGTAAACTTCTGAAAAGCCGTCCATAAGAGGCACGTACGTATATCTCGCTACATCTCGTCGACGTAGTACTCTCGCGGCAGCGAGCGAGATGCATGATTAACGCGAACTATAGTATATATATGCTCGCACTCGCGCGCGTTGGAAATTCAAACGCGATATATAAGTATATACTATCGTCCATTGTAGCGCGCGTCCCCTTTTCGGACAACTTGGGACATATTTCGTTAGCATACTTGCCACTATACGTCGATCTTTTCTCGTTGCGGTGACGAGATTTCCCCCAGAGCATGCGCGCGTGCGCTCGCCATTGTGCCGCTGCCGCCGCTCGGTTTCGCCTCGCTAATGACGTATCCCGCGATCAAGATTGCGCGACGGCAAAGCTCGCGCTGTGTGTCGCGCCTCTCCTCTTTTTTCCTCTATTTATGCGTACAATTAACGCGTCGGAAATGTGTCCTCGCGCTGTAGTCGAATTCCTCGCTCTTGTAATGCGATCCGCGCGTCCGACTAGTTTCTTGCTCTCTCTCTCTCTCTGTTTTCTCGCGCGCCGTTTCGTTCCTCTTTTTTTCTCTCTCTTTTCGCACGCGACCGTGTATATATCGGGACAGCAAGGCGCACAAAGGCGCGGCATTCGCTAATTCCTATTTTGAAAGGTTCGCACCTCTCTCGCGCGGCAAGTAGCTTGCTGCGAGTAGCATTCAGCTCTGCGCGGCCTCGCCGAGGGTATAATGCATTATGAATGGCGCGATTTGCCCGGGAGTAAGATGGATACGAGGAGGTGAAATTGTATTAACCAATTATATACCTGGCGCGGGATGTTTTACGCATTAACGCACTTTTTGCGCTATTCTTCACGAGTAGAGAGAGAGAGTGCGAGTGCGTACGCGTCTGCAAGGAGGAATGGTACGGATTTTCCGTTAGTTTTGAGTAATGGAAATTACTGCGAGTCGCACTGTGTGTGCCGAGGGTAGAGACCAATAACTGTTTTAAACTATGTGAGAAGTGCTCTCGTGCGAATTCACAGACTCATTTGAATTTCAATAAAATTCAAGCTCGGCTTTTTTGCTTCAAATTTCCGAATGTTCGTTGTATTGTTGATGGTGGGATCAATAATGGCAGTGAAGGTATAAAATGAAGACTCGCCAACTCTTATAATACAGGCATTTTATTTACGGGATGCATCATTTTCCTAAAAAGGGAAATGTTGTTTAAATAAATTGTTATTGTAACCTTCGTTTCAATAGAAAATAAAACATTAAATTATTTTTATACATCCCGGATTCGTAATAAATCTGAATTATTCATGATATCAAAGTTGATGTGTATTGTGCAATTAAAGCTAAAAAAGTTAAGGAAATCCTAAATCTTGTGAGAAAATAAAAGGGAAGGCCAAACTAAGACGATTAATATTTCCCCGACCTTTATACCGATCCTATGAGAATCTAAGAAATTGTGTAATATTTGACACGGATCATTTAGTGGAGATGATCGAAATTCAGATTTCAAATATACTAATTCGATGAAATTCTTCCTTAGGCTACGTATTAAAAGGGGTTTCCACCTGCTTTGAGTCATAAAAGGTATCTTTAATACTCTGTTTAATATGATAGAACGGCTTCAAGCGTAAAAAGCGAATCGTATAAGACAAGAATAAACTAGTCAATGTCTTATCGAACAAAGTGTAAAAAGCATAAAACGAGTATAAAATTTAGATTAAAACTAAAACTCATTTTAAATTCTATATCGATATTCATGATGTAGAAAGCAAGAAAATCGTAAGCACAATAAATGTATTATCGAGCATTGGATTTCTATAAAAAATGTTACTTCGATCGTTAAATTTTTGTTTTTTATTTCAGATATTATTTATGCATAAAATCTATTGTTTTGAAATATCAAGATAGAAACAATAGACTCCAATGTGTATTCAAAAACATTGTCTGATTATATAGTTTCAAATAATAATTTGTCTTTAACAATAAATATGCATAATACATAATACAGATTGAAAAGGGATATATTTTCGTTATTCTCTTTTAGGTTTTCACATTTTATTTTTGTTTTTTATCTACCATTCAATAACTCATTACGAAAGGGGAATAAGTCACACTATTTTGAAAAACTTAAATGCCAATTTAAATAACGAAAAATGTAACATGAACACATACTGTGCAAAAAGTTCAAAATTATTATATTTTTTTCTCTGAATAAAAATGATATTTAACAATATCTCTACATAATTTACATACGGGAGACCTGGGCAAAACGAAAATTTTAAGAAAAAAGTAAATAAAAATTTATAAAATGAGAGAAGCACAAATAACTTTAAACATATTCTAATTTTATGTGTAATAAAAAAGGCAACAATATTATATAAATATATTAATTTTGATATAAACCGCTGCCCAATATATTGGCACGTAGCTTCCTCCAAACGAATGTATCGCTTTTACATCTATAGTATATCCTTTAATATAAAATATATTTATTCATTCTACATGTTTTCAATAATTTACAACTTTTTTTTTTTAGTTATTAGCAATTTTTTTTCGTCATCTGCTTACTATTTT
>JAPYZO010007483.1:0-10010 GCA_030522905.1 Torymus flavipes | reverse complement strand
AAATAACTTAAATTAGTCTCTGACATTTCTTCAATCTGTTATTATATTATTTGCTGAAAAAACAACCACGAAACCAATTAACTTATTAAAAATGTTTCCATTACTCGTTCCCAGCCGTATAATTCTCTCTATTTGCACGCCATAAACTTCATACCTCTATATAAGAATCCTCCCCGAAGACTAATTACAACAAAATATTGACAAAAATAAGAACCGATATATAAAAGCCTTTATTATATTTTCCAACCATATATACCCCGTGCGCGCACTCATATCCTCCAAGACCCACACCCACATTCCGCACTAATCTCCGTAAACACAATTAAAGCGCGCGCGTCCTCCTCCCAATTTACGAGCGCAAATATCGGCTCCCATAAATACGACCTCTCTTTCTCCCTCCTCGAACGACTCGCCGCCGCCGCCGCCACTATACGACGCACTCACGCACTATCAATTATACTTTATTTCCTCCGCGCTCGGACCTCTTATCAAAATGTAATTAACCCTCCGCGTTCCCTTCTCCCGAGAAACACAGATAAATTCAGCGCGCACATAATCCCGCGTTCGCTCGCTCGCGCGCTTTGCATTGGAAATTCGCGCGTTCATCTTCATTAACCCACTACTCGCCTTTTTCCCGCAGCAGCACGCAGCCCTTCTTTCTTTTCCCTCGCTGTGTGCTGCGCTACACTTCCCCTCCCCTCTTCTACCTAAATGCAGAGACTCTCTTTGTCGGGGCGCGCGCGCGCGCGTCCCTGCGGTGAAATTCTGTCACCCCTTTTTTCGCTCGCCACTCTCACGGATAACCCAGAGAGAGAGTAGAGTGTATAGCCTCGTCGTCCCCCTCTTTTAAGGCTCCCCGCGTGCAAGCAAGAGAGAGAGAAGGAGAGCGGGTTGTGATGTATACCGCGGGCGAGTGTACCGAGCCGCTCGTAAGTCGTTGCGCTCGCGACGTTTTTCGCTAACACGAACACGCGCGCGAACGCCTGGGTTTTTACGGTTTGTGCAGGGTGTGCACGCGCAGTGCGGGGATTCGGATGGAAAAGGTATTTAGAGTGCAGTGTTCGGTGAATTTTAGGTTTTTCTAAAGGATTCTTGTTGTTTTGGGAATTGAAAAAGACAGATTTTTCATTCGAAATACTTTTCGAAATAATGGCACGGGTCTTTTATTTTACAAGTACAATGGGAAAAAGTACATATATATATTTCGAGCAAATTTTTTTGTTTTCATACTCTCTATTCAAATGTTATGAATAGAGGATGTTTCATTGACCGCGGAAGGAGGACATAATATATATACACGTGCTAGCTGCATTTCGCAAATTACTATGAATCACGTCCTCTTTGCTCCGACTTTACAGATGACCATTTCCCAGTTTTCAAATCCGTATAGCGAAATCCTCCTCGAGAGCTCGCTCCCACCGCATAAATATTTATCGGAGAAACTCGCAAAAATAACCTCCCCTAATGCATTCAGCCGCTCTCTCTCTACCGTGCGGCAGTAGTCACACCTGTTTCTTGTACATCTCTCCTCTCTCTCTCTCTCCCTTTTTGTTCGCCCGCCCATCAATTTATCTTTCTCTCTCCCTCCCCTCCCTTGCCTGCTTTTTCCTAAAGTGTATTGCATTGGCTGCTCTCCTGGGTATTAGAAGCATCCGCGCTCTCGGCCGTTTCTCGACCCGCGCACGGGGCGCCCTCTTTCACTTATTTCGCCGTAGGTGAAATTTCGGACGCGCGCCTGCGTGTGCGACGGGGATATCAGGTGGTGGATCGAAGCGGTTACGGATCGTTTCGTCCCCCTCTCTTTCCTTTATCTTGCCTTCGCCCCTGCGTATATCTATATACACATACAGGCATATACGAATATATAATATACACCCCCGTTTTACTTATTCTCTGGTTAGTCTTCTGTGCATATACGCGAGAGAAGCGTCGTCTGGCCCGCCGGAGATTAGAACCTCGTTGTGTGTGCAAAGGGAGTCTCGTGCCGCAGGAGTGCGGGGGAGAGACACTTTTTCCTTTATTCTCCTCGCAGGGGGGGAGAGAATTAAGCGTCCGCTTTTTCCCTTAAATTTGCGGTAATCCAAGAGAGAGAGACAGCGTTATCGACGCGCGAGATCGCGATAAGGACGACGATCGCGCTCTTTTCCCGCTCCTAATGCGCTCGCATTTCACGTTTCTTATATTCTCTCTCTCTCTCTCGTTGCCTCTTTTTCTTATTCTTTTTATTCTCGCCTGCGGGCGTGGAAGATTAAAACCCGAGCGCGTGGGGGAGTTGGCTGTACTACACGACGTATTATACAGGAGCGCCGAAAATTGGGCGCCTGTTTCTTCGCCACTGGGGTGAATCTCTTTCGGAACTGTATATATCAAAAACAATAGGCGGAGGTTTGAGGGTAACGAGGATTCTGAGATTGTGCTATCTGTAGGATGTACATTTGTTCTCAACCTGATTATATGACTACGAAACACTGAATTTTCTTATACATATAACGGTTTGGGCTTTATCGGTGAATTATAAAAAGATGTTTCGGGAAATTTTGAAAAGATGGTGGGATTGAGTTACGTTTGCTCTAGAAAATGTTAATAGGAGAATTGAATTTGCTGAAGCGAAGAGGTTGAAATAGATATACTTAAATGAAGAAAGAAAGGAATACTGAAATAATTCCGATGAGTCTGATAGACGGCAAGAAAGTAGAACAATTTATTGTGTTAATCAAATTGTCTCAAATCAAGACTCATTATTCCAATCTATAATATCATGAAATCACACCTTCGTTACATATTCTCTTCAAAATCGAAAAGTACATTTTTAGTTTTCTAAAATAATACTGACAACCCAATTATAAAGTTAAGAAGATCTGACATAAGAAAACTAACTTTCGATTTACCTTAATAATTATAATTTTCCATTTTTACTCAAAGTACTCCATTCACCTACATAGTAAAACCAATACATAAACGCAATATAACACTCGCGAGCGACAACACTTAGCCAATCTATAAATACCAGGCGGTACCGCACCGCGCCAACACCGTCCCATCAATCGCTAAACCACATCGCGCCATTTACCAAACAATATCGTAACCGAAGATAACCCAACCGCACTCCACATGCACACACGCGCAGATAAATTAAACAAACGAACGGCGCTGTGTGCTACACTTCGCGCCGCGCGCAAAGGGCCGCGAGCTAAAATATTCACGATTGTTCGTCTCCGCCGTTCTTCTGCCGCGGTGAATGGATCGAGGAGACCTGCTGACGCAGCGTGCGCGAGAATCTCTCTTGGTTTCACGTATTTAGGTTATGTCGCGCGGGAAACAGCGATTTCCCGATAGCGCGAGAGTGTAAGGTGCAGGCATTGTGCAGTCGGCACGGTTGGAGAAATGTGGCTTGTGCAGCAGAGCGCTATTTTTAGGGGGATTCCCGTGTAGAATCCGTTTGCCGAGATTAATAGAGGGAATTTCAACGTTTGCGGATATGGCTGCGCGGTTAATAATATCACTTGAAAATTAAAAAAAAAATGTCCATCCAAGGAAAGACATTTTTTCCCATCCTAAAAACAGGTGATCGAGTCAGTCGAGTATAACGCAGTTTTGTTCTAAGACTTTTTAATTTTAGCCGCGCTCGTGTAAAATCCGTCTCATATCGCGCGCGCGCGTTATCCTTTTACAACTGGTTTAGTAATTTGAGAAACCGTTCGTTCCGCTCGCACGCAGCAACAGCAGCCGCAGTAGATCAGAAACTTTCTCGCGTAATCTCATTTCTCTGATTATCTCATTATATCGACCTCTAAGATCTCATTTCCTCATTACTCCTATAACTATCGAATTACCTCACCTGCGCGGTTTTACACGTCCCGGCCACTTTATAACTTTCGCGAGAGAGCTTGCAATTATTTCTGATTTCTTACCGTCTCGCCGTTACTCCTCTTCTTCTTCTTCTTCTTCTTCTTCGAGTTATTCTCCCCCGCGTGCGCCATCTAAAAACGCCGTCGTCGTAAAACTCAAATCGCGCGCCGCGAGCCAATGTTTTCTTCTTGTTAACGATCGTCGCGAAACCGAAAGCTCTCTTTCCTCTCAGCAGGGCAAATGTTGACACTCCGTCGTGGCTCCTATCCCTCTTTGTCTTCGACATTTCTCTCGGTATGGACTTTACGCGCCGCGTGCCCCCCCCCCCACCCTCCAATTACTCGCGCGCAACGCGCGATAAGTAAACGCTATCAGACACGACTTATATATATATGTAAAGGATCGCGCGCGCCGCGAGATGATGGGGATATTTTTAGAGCCCGCGATCGTAAAGCGTGCATCATTTTTTCCTTTTACTTTTAAGAGCCTCGCGTCGCTGCTTTTTGCATCCGCGCGATTTTTCGGTGTATTTTTAGAGGCCGGAAGAAGAGTGCAGTGGGGCGGCAAGTTTTTGACGATCTCTGCGCTCGCGAAATGATGGGAGAGACGGAGATATCGCGCGCGGCGGTGACGCGCTTCCTCCGATCAAGCGCCACGAATTATGGCCCGCCTACGCTGTAAAATATGTTTTTGGATAATATTTTTAGTGCGTATTAAAAATAAGCGGAAGGGAGGTTGGAGGTATTAAAAAATGTTGTGGAAGCTTTTTTTCGGCACGAAAAGTCCACGTAATTAGCGGAGGACGCGCTGCAAAAAGAAAATAAAGAAGATACGGTAACGCGTATGAAACTTTAAGCATTTTACGAGAGCACGCGCGTATTTTAGGTAAACTCGCGCAAGTCCACAAAAATAGAGAAGATGGAGAAGCTAAACTAACAACGTAAGTTAATTGCTTTTTAATACTTTCGCTTTATATTTGGATTTTTTAAACGCACGCGCGCGCGCGCGCGCATCGGTTAAAATTTGAATATAAAACTCGTAAAAGATATATATTTTACGTATTTAAAGATGCGTGTATTACATTCATATTCTCACGATATAATACGGGCGCAGAAGCTTTGCTCACTTCTCGAAAGCCATTTCCTCTCTGTGTATTATTTCTACGACCGCAAAATGCAAAAATCGAACCTCTTACACAAGAGAAAAAAAGGGGGGACAAAAACAAAACTCTCGTGCACACACAACAGAACTCAATCGGCAATCTCCCCTTTTCGAAAACCTCTCTCTCTCTACCACACGAGAAAGCAAAACGAACGTTATACGAACCAAGCAGCAGCAGCAGCAGCAGCAGCCGAGAAAGAGAGAAAAGGCCCTCTCGCGTGTAATGCAATTAGCAAGCACAAAAAGCTCCTCGCGCACGTACACGAGATTTTAAAAGCACGCACACGAGCGGCGGCAAAGAAAAGCAAGCAAGAAGAGAGCAAAAAGCCCCTTGAAATTCCGCGCGCCTCACGCTCTCTCTCTCTCTCTTTCTCTCTCTCTCTCTCTCTCTCTCGAGATTTCTGGGTAGATGTAGCGCGGAGATAAATGTCACATAATTAACCGGCGCGAGTAATTAATTTCACGGCGAAGGAATCGGAATGCCGCGCGAAGACGACGCGCGGTGTGCGGAGGAGTAAGCGGTTACGATACGTGTGCGCGGCGAGGAAAATTGATAGGGGAGAAGAGAGAGAGAGAGAGGAGGGACGAGATTGCGAGAGAGGAGGAAAAGTGGGAAGAAGGGTGAGAGAGAGAGAAGAGGAAGGATTTTAATGGGAATTGATTCGTTTTTATGCGACGCGCGCTGGAGGTGGCTGATGGGGTGTATTGGTGCCGCGCGCGAGAGGAGATGCGGTGTTCTGCAATTATATATATTGATGATTCGAGAGGATGGCGTGATCTGTGTTTCCATTTGAAGATGACGATAATGTTTTATTTTCAGATGATTGCGGTATTAAACTGTCGTTATGATTAAATTACAGCTTTAATTAGGAAATGTAATCGATCGCGCGGTTCTTTTACGTCATTTTGTCGGAAAGTTAAATACCACCGCCCCGCCACACTTTTAAATCCGCTAATTGCCGCATATACAAATCAGACCGCGGAAAGAGAGCTGTCACTATATATATATACGCCCGCGGCTTTCAGTCTCGCGTCTTTGTGTGTCTTCGTCTCCTTCCTCAACCTTTCCTGCCCTCTCTCTCTCTCTTTCTGACTTTGATACACCGAAATAATACGCATTGATCAAGACACACGCCACGATATCAAACTTCCTTCCTTCCATTCATTCTTCTCTCCTATACTTATACTCTTAGAGAGAAAAATTTACGGACAAGCTATATACGTTCGCTGGTTTATGCACGAATATATATAGGTATATATAACTTTCTGAACTGGCGTGGCTTTGCATATACGTAGCGCGCAAAGGAAACTCTTTAAAAGTCATTTCTTTTGGCCGCGCGCGGCGTCGCGCTCGTCTGTTTTGTCCGTTTTTCGGGCTCAAAGTGCGCAGAGGTGCGCACACGGTCCCGGCGCGATTATTTTATTGCTCGGGCGACGCGGAAATTTTTGCAGCGCGGTGTGCGGTATATAAAGAGGGAGAGAGGATTTTTGGGTGATTTTAGTGGGAATAGTTGGACGTAAAGTTTTGGATGGAAATGGAATGTGTTTCAATATGTGGAAGAGGATTTTTTTATTTCAAAGAGGTGTAAAAGCATAAATAATTTACACGAGAATTATACGAGAATATATTGTTATTAAAAACAAATTATGTGCTGCATCGATATATACTAATTACCATCATTAATAATCAAATTAAAGACTTTAACGTTTATATAACTTCTATTTGACAATCTTCAATTCTTGCCATTATATTTCCCCATAACTATATATATATATATATATATATATATATATTCAAATCTATTTCTCCATCTGCGAATATTGCTCCAACACCAACAACATCTCACTCTATCCTCCTTTCCATTCCACCCTAGACAAGACTCAATTGAGTCACCTGCACTATATCCAATCACCATCACCCAAAAAAATCCACTCACCTCTCCCGGCATTAATAAACAGATATTAAATTTACCGAAGCGCGTCTATTGCTCTCACCGACCTGCTCTCGCTCTACCTATACCACCGGGTACCACGCTGAGGAGAAAAGGGGAGCAGCAGCAGCAGCAGCGGCGCTATGTGCTACAGTCCCTCTCCTCTGCGCCTTTGCCATAAGCGGATGTCGTGTATCGGTATATCGCATTAGGCCGGCATTCGCGCACGACGCCGCCGCCGCACACGTAAGACCATCACGACCCGACGGATTGCATGCGCATTTAATATTAGCTCTCTCACGAAATTCCCCCACCCTGTGTGTGTGTGTGTGCAGTATACCTTTTGTTGCGGGCGCCAGTGTTATTTTTTTTTTGCGCAGAGGTAGAAGGAGACGAAGGCGGAGAAGAGGGCGAAATTAAACGGCTTCGATCGCGTTTTATTTCGCGTAATTGATTGAATTTCGCTTAATTGAATTTGTAATTAAATTTTGATTTGGTTTTGCGTGTCTCCGCTATATGTAAGTTTCGAGGGATCGAGGATTTCTTGGTATTATAAGATGCATCGTTGGTATATTATAATGTAGGTCTCTCTTTAAATGTTTTTGCATTCTGAGAAATTGAAGCTTACTTCGAATTAATGTACACTTGCCGTGTACGTTTCATAAAAACCATATCTCTTATATGGGTTAATTAAAAACAGAACTTCATTATTAATTATTTTTCAGTAAAAATTACTCCTATTTCTATAGAAACAAAATAAAAAACAGTTTCCAATTCAATTTTGATATCACAACAGTATATATCTTACACACATAAGCTACGGAGACCACAACCGCCATCTTTATTAATAATCTCATTTTTTTAAATCAAGATCGCATTAATATACAATACGGCAAGAAGCGTTCGCTAATTATGCTTATATTCGCAGAACGCGAGTCCTTGGTACAGACACGCGTTATCGGCCAACTCACACGCGCGCAAAAACTATCTCGCCACAGCGGCTCCCGCGTCGTCATCTCCGGTTCATTAGCCGTTCTCTTACTTATATACCAAAAAACTCCCTCTCGCACACCTTCCTTATCAATATCGCACAGAGTGCACGTCTCACATCGCACACACATACATACATACACGCGAAACCTCGCCATCACGGCAATATCTCTGCCCGCTTCCTCTATCCAGAGTGTAAACAGAGAGGAAGAGAGAGAAGGCTGCAGCGAGACGGAAAAAGAAAGATTAAGCGCGCGCGCGAAAAAACGAGGACGAGAGAGAGAGAGAGAGAGAGAGCGCCTCCCGTTCTCAAGAAGGAAGTTCGTGGTAAAGGGATTCATTAAGGGCGAGCCGAATCGACTCTCTCTCTCTCGGGCAACGAGGAAGTGCAGACTCGCGAGAGCGCGGCGATACGATAACGCGAGAAGCAATTATCCTCGCGGGAGCGTGAGGCTGAGCCAGCAGCGTATGCTGCCGCCGCCGAGCCGCTGCCGCTGCTGCTGCTCTTTGCCTATTACCGCCGTCCCGAGATACCCCAGGATTACACGCTCCTATATATATATATACATGTGTGTCTGTGTGTGTGTGAGCGTGGATTAATCCCGCTCGCGCGTTTTCTCACTTTAAGGCAAACGGTCTCGAGGAGTGGCTAGGTAGAGAGAAAAAGAGAGGAGGAGGAGGAGGAGGAGGTTAACGCGGACAAAGACAAGCGCGCCGCGGGTACTGTTAGACCGTGTGTGTAGGTATAAGAGCTGGCTTCGTCGTCGTCACGCGAGATATCGTATACGTGTATGTGTATGTATGGGAGGCGGGGAAGAGACGACGTATCGGTGATGCGAAGAGTAGTAGCTCGCTTGAGCATCGCGTGAAGGTACAGAGAGTATTTTTGGGAAAGGGTGAGAGATGGGAGAGAGAGAGAGGCAGCGAAGCTGCGGGGTAATTGGGTTGCGCGCGCAGGATCTTGGAAATTGCGATGGGTTTGTCTAGAAGGAAGCGCGGCTGTATATAGGCGAGCAGCAAAGTAATTGGTGGAATTTATCGAGCGAGTATATGTATGGATGCGAGAGAGTTGAGTTTATTCAGGCGCTGGATATATAGCGGGATAATTAATTGACTTTTTCCTAGTATCGGTTTTACATTTCCATTTGCAGATATATCTGCAATTGCTGGAACTCGCGGTTTTAAATTCTAAATTGCTCTTTATCGCGGATGCTTATATACATATACATTCTCACGTCATAAGAAACGATATGACAGTTTTAAATATATATATATATATACGTAAGCGACGGTAGTCGATTGTGCCGGTATATATACCCGGTATATATTCCCGGTATATACATATACCGGGAATATTGCGCTTGATATTTTAATTACGAGATTATCAGTTTTGCTGAGAATGAAAATTTGAAACCGCAATTCCAAGAATTTATATAAATATCTATAGATCTTTTATCGTCTCATTTAACAACAACAACAAAAACCTAATATAATGCTGCAAAACAAATAAATACAAAAATCTCGTATCAATAACACCTGAGGATATAACAACGACATATATAATATTAGAATTTAAAAAAGAACCTCAGCAACCGTTCTCCACTCCGACAAAAACGTCAACTTAAACCACTTATTCATGGAAAACCTCGTCGAGCCTCTGTCTCTCTCATCTCACCTCCGCGAGCAAACGAGAAGTGACATAATGTGCACTCGCACAATACTGCCCAAGAAAGCGCGCGCGCGGCAAGAACCTGGCTTATATGCATGCACGTGTATATGTGTGTATATATAACGTAGAGAGAGAAAAGACTCGCGTACGCGGCGAGGGCTTATATTCGCGCACGGCGTTGAAAACGAAGCCGCCCTCGCGCGCACCGCTTTTGTGCTAATGTTTACGCGTCGCGATAAGACGCCCGCGCCGCCGCCGTTGGTCGCTCGAGGCGCGCGCGGTCTTGTAAGTATGCTGCGATCGGGTGTCGGGTGTAGAGGTTTTGCTCTACGTGTATGTAAGAGCGTGTCGTAGTTCTTTTTTCTCTCTTTTGTGCCGTAGTTTTTTTTTTTTTTTTTTTTTTACTGCGG
>JAPYZO010007482.1:0-15259 GCA_030522905.1 Torymus flavipes | reverse complement strand
TATATATATAAACCGTTTCGCATAGAATGTCCGAAAACCAATGGTTTTATACAGTTTCGTTGTAGAATTGCTTATAGTTTTCTACATTTTCGTACATTTCTTTTTTTCATTCCGACTAGAACGGTAAAAATTGAAAGCACTTTCTAGTAAAAATTCCCAGAGGCTCGTGAGTGAACACAAAGTAGGATTTTCCAATGTGAACATTCAAACCAGAACATGTAGAGATTTGAAAATTTTTAATACATGTGTATCATTTAAATAGTACATGAAATTTTTTTAAATGTCTACAGATCTTACCTGTCATAGCTTTCCACTGAGCGGCCACCTTTATTAGCTCCTCTCTGAGTTTTCACCTCTCTTATTCCGCAGCCAATAAGTTCTCACTTTTCTTAACTCGCAGACAAATTTTTACCTTTTTCTTCATAATCAACGATAAGAAAAATTCCACGCCTAACATAAGATGGTCATCCACAGAGACAAAATTCAAACTATAAATGAGACTCTTTACGATCGTAACCCACATAGCATGGAAAGTTTTGGTGAAACCTTTCAACAAATGTTTCATGAAAAGCTTGCCACAACCCTGCTGCAATATAACAGAATATGAAATATTTCTTACCACTTCTCTCTAAAGAAATATATAATATTTCATGAAATATTATGGAAAGGTGTTGAACAAAATTACTTAAATAGTATATTACGACCCATGGCCAGTAAAATAAGAAATGTCTCAGATCACATGTAATTGTTGTCAGTATACTATTTTTCTGCTCGACGGCGCCGGAAAGCGACAACTTCGTTTCGCGCAGCGGCCGGAAAGTTGGCGCTTTCCGGCCGGAGGGCAGAAAAAGATATTTTTTTCGAGAGAACCATTTTTGCAATGTTTTCACAACAATTTTAATATAGTATTAACTGAATGGAAAACCCTTTCAAGAGATGATAGTGCAAGGTTTTACAAAGCAATCATAAAATCCTTTTTGCAACCTTTGTCTAAGAATGTCATAACATTTCATGAGATATTTTGAGAAGATTTTGAAAAGATTTCCTGGAATGTTTTTTTTTTCATACGTTAAAACAGAAAAGTATTCTCAACACCTTGCAGGAATATTTTACGAAAGGTTTTTGGGAAACCTTTCTAAAACATTCCCAAGATCATTACCTCAAATGTTTATGCAATGTTTTCACAACGTTTTAGATTTTGTGTTAAATGCATGGAAAAACCTTTCAAGAGATGAGAGTGATAGCTTATATGAGGGTTTCGTGAAATATTTCTGACAATCTTTCTCTAAGAAAACATATAACATTTGAAAAAATATTATGAGAAAGTTTAGAAAAAATTTCTTGAGAAGATTTTTTCACAGACAGATAATAATCCCAAAACCTTGCAGGAATATTCTACGTCGGACATAAGGACACCTTTTAAAAACATGTCCCTTAAACGAAATGTTTTTAAAATGTTTTCAATATGGTACTAACTGCATGGAAAGATTTTTTAAGAGACATAAGTGCAAGATTTTACGAAGCTTTCGCGAAATTTTTCTTAAAACCTATTTCTAAAAGAACATTTCATGAAATATTATCGGAAGGATTCGAAGCGATTTCTTGGAAAAATTGTTTCGAGAAACCGAAACTGTAAAAAAAATGTTCAAAACCTTGCAGGAATATTTCACGACAGGTTTTTGTAAGGATACCATTAAAAAATCACTGTAGCATTACGTATGTCATGGGCTCAGCTTGACCGTCATCCAAGCCCTGACGCATCCGCTTCATGATAAGAACTAGACGCTCGCGATGCTCTCGAGCAAGCATCGCGATGTTAGCTCAGTGGTAGAGCGCGGTACTACAAACTTCAGGTCCGTCGGTTGGCGTCCCGCTCGTCGCATATTTTCCGGAAGATTTTTGCGATAATTTAGCACTGTGTTGACAAAATAAAAAAATATTTTAAGTAGATATATTAGTGCAAGGTTTTAAGAAGCTTTCCCAAAATTTTGCTTACAACTTTCTCTAAAGAAACATTTTGTGAATTATTATGAAAAGCGTTTGAAAAGATTTTTCGGAAAGATTTCTTATTATAACTAGAACTGTAATAAAATATTCGCAAAGCCTTGCAGGAATATTTTACGACAGACTATAAAGAATTCTTTAAAAAAAGTTTACTGTATCGTTGCGTGAAATGTTTCCGTAATGTTTTCGCAACTACTTCCCTAGCGCAAATTATAAAAATCTAAAAAACCGTAAGTAAATGTAAGAAAAAGTAAGAAAGATGTAAGAAAATGTAAAGAGACGTAACTAACAAAACCTAAAACAATGAGTTTATCTCAAATACGGATCACGGATTTTCTTCAAACTTTGAGATATGTTGCTACATAACAAAATATGAAGAAAACTGCATTAGACCCTAACGCTTTGAAAAACACAAATTATTGACATTTTAAGGTGAATTTCAAGAAAATGTTGAAAAAAATGCTCTGTTTCATATGTTAATTATTCAGTCGAAAAAAACACTTCATACAACAATAAGAAAAGAAAATAAAACTAGAGAAAATGAACTTTCTGTTGCTTTTTTAAGAATAAAAAAATGTCGCCTTCATCCAAAGTTATGATAGTTTAAAGTTATGTAAAGAAAATACACTAAAATATACATAAAATTGGAGCTCTAGATTTATCGGTTTATCAGTGGTTTTTCATTTTACATAACTTTAAACTATCATAACTTTGGATGGAGTCGATATTTTTTAATTCTTAATAAAGCATCAGAAAGCTCATCTTCTCTAGTTTTATTTTTTTTTATTATTTTGTATGAAATGTTTTTTTCGACTGAATAATTAAGATATGAAACAAAGCATTTTTTTCAATGTTTCCTTAAAATACATCTAAAAATATCAATAATTTGAGTTTTTCAAAGCGTTAGGGTCTAATATTGCAGCTTTCTTCATATTTTGACATCTAAAAACATATCCCAAAGTTTGAATAAAATCCGTGATCCGGATTTGAGATACTCTCCTTGTAAGTATACTTTTTAGATGGATTTTGGACGGTTTTTACGTTTTTGTACACTTTTTCATGTTCCTACACTTTATTATACTTTGTTATACTTTTTAACGGGTTGTAACTGTGAAATTGTGTAAAAAATTGCGAGTTTCTGTAAAAAAAAAAACTGTAAAATGTTACACTTTCTTACATTTTACTATATCTTTAAATTCTTTTTTTACATTTTTTTACACTTTTTCACGTTAAAATAAGTAAAAAAATATAAATTTTATAAATGTAAAAAGTTGCAAGAAAATGTAAGAAACTGTAAAAATTTGTAAGAAAGTATAAAAAACGTCCGAAATCCATCATAAATATACGATTACATATATTTTCTTACTGTTTCTTACGATTTCTCATGGCTTTTTTATAGTTTATTACACTTCTTTAACATTTTCGATTTCCGCTAGGGTTGATATGATAGTGTCACCATGAAAATATTTTAAGAGATATTAGCGCAAGATATTACGAAGCTTTTGTGAAAATTTTCTTAGAGCATTTCTCTAAAGAATTATTTCATGAAATATTATGGGAAGGTTTTGAAAAGGTTTCTTGAAAAGATTTTTATCAGAAACAATATCTAAAAAAACAATATACTTAAAAAAAATATTTCCTTTATCATTACGTTCAATGTTTCCGACAAGATTTTCGCAACATTTTTGATACGTTATTGACCATAAAAAGAACATTACGAGAGATATAAGTGCAAGGTTTAACAAATCTTCCTGAAATTGTTCTTACAATCTTTCGCTAACGAAATATATAATCGTTCTTGAAATATTATGGTGAGGTTTTGAAAATATTTTCTACAATATTGTTGATCACACATAATATTCCTACAAGGGTTTAAGAATATTGTTTTGTAGTTTTCATATGAAAAGTTATTATGGAAACCTCTAAAATAAATTCTAGTATCATTGCGAAAACGTTTTCAAAATGTTTTCCGAACAATTTGATACAAATATTGACCCATTTCTTTGAAGGATCATTACATTTCATGAAATATTATGGGAAGGTTTCAAAAAGATTTCTTGGAAAGATTTTTACCACAAAACGAAACTGTAATAAAATATTTCTAAAACCTGGCAGGAATATTGTACGTCAGGTTATTGGAAGACCTTTAAAAAAAATTTACTGTAGGGTAAATGTGGATATTTTTGCGGTCCTGCAATTACTGCGGATTGACGAAAAATATTTTAAAATTTCATTTGTCATACATATTAATTCGATATCCAATATTTATTCCAATTATTTATATACAAATACGTTTGCTGGAATTACTCTGGCATTGGTCAACGTAACCTCGAACACATTTCGATAGAAACCCCGATAATTTAAATTTATTTTGTGTTGTGGTGAGGCGCGTAGTTGCTAGCTTCCCTCAGGAGTATGAGAGTTACATTATTTTTGCTCTGGCCGAAAAGTTGACGAGACGCGCAGCCGAGGGCTACGTGGCCCGATTATCAAGCTACAGTTCTGTGGAGCAGCTGCTGGCAGAATTGACTATGCAATACAGTAACGTAGGTATTGCCGATGAGATATTAGCGCAAATGAAAACGATTAGCCAAGAGCAAAACGAGACAGTAGGGGATTTTGGACTGCGGGTTCAAAAATGACATAATCGTCTGCTGACAATTTATGACTCCGTACCCGACCTTGAACTCGGAGAACGCAGTCTGCTTAAACAAACAGCAGATCGCGATGCCTTACAGCAGTTTTTACTTGGGTTGTCTCATCCATTCAACTTCCAAGTACGGAGTGAACGATCTTGCTCGCTGAGCGAGGCGATAAGACTCGCGGTAGACTTCGAATGCAAACAAAGCGCCCGTCGGAGTGCTACTTATTCGAGCCCCACAACACTATCGGCTCAACAAATGCTCCAGCCACTACTTCAGTATCTACCTCAGTAAACCGTAAATCTCAGTAAATCCAGCCATCGCCTCAATATTTGGCTCAGCAGACGCTCCAAGCACCACCTCAGTTCGCAGTTCAGCAAAATCTTCAGCAGCCTGTACAGCAGCAACTTCAACAGGTGCTGGAGGTACTGGCAATTGCATCTAAAAACTTACAAGCTTCAGCACAGCAGCTACCCACGCCGGCTGCACTGCTCTTGTCGGACGCCGCACTAATACTGCGGCTTTTAAACAACAGCGTCAAGAATTGCACTTTTTGCGGTCGTAGGGGCCACGTAGAAAACAAATGCTACCAGAAGCCATCTTCGCCGCCTTGCGAGTATTGCGGTGGGGGGGGGGGGGGGGATGCATTTTTCGATTGCCCGAGGCTTAAAGGAGCCCTCTACTCCGGAAAATTAAAACACCTTGGCAACAAAAAATTCCAAAACGCTCGCAATCATGAACAACGAAACGGAGGCCAACATAAAAATCCTGGAAACCAAAAAACTGGGCAAGGCGGAACGAAGGAGAAATGTTCAAATGAACAGAACGAGCAGCCTTTAAACGCATAGAGCGCTCGACGCCAAACTTAAGCGCTGAGCGCCCGCTCGTAATTCAAGATGAAGATAAGCAAGTCGATGATATGCAGCCTCGCAGATTTACCACTATTAAATTTTTAAAAAGCGGAAGGCCACCACCTTCTGTGATTTGTGGAGAGTCCTAATCTACTGAATGGAAGAGGACGATTCTTTGCCGATTCAGGTACAGATATTCCTGGAATAAAAATGAGCCGTTTACAACCCAGTACGTTTGTAGATAAATACAAGATTGTTGAAATTAAAGGAGTAACCGAAGGGGAAACGTATACGCTAGAAAGAGCAGAGATAGCTCTCCATGGACTATATTGTAAAATCCATGTTGTACCCGATACCTCCCCTATAGAGATGGAAGGATTACTGGGTTGGCACATTATCAACGAATTTTCTGGATACATTGACGCTATCAGAAAACATACTACGTTGAAAAACATTATTATTCCATTTACAATAAACGGTAAAATTACAGTTCCCATCGAGTTCAAGTGGTAATTAACGCTCATATAAATAATGACGTAGAAGTTGGTTGGGTTCGGCTCATGGATTTGCACGCGAGCATAATATTTGGAAATTTTGTAGCCCAAAATTACACTGAAGAAATTTATGCCGAATGCATTAATACTAGTCATAATTATATAGAGATCGACGTACCTGTAATTGATCTTCAACCCTGCGAATCAGTAGAATCGCATTATCTACAAATCGGTGAGGTCGGTTTGGAAGTTTTGAAAACAAATAAGGCTATTTGCGTGAGGCGCATGTGCTGCAAAGATAACGAGGAAACAAAGTATAAAGAAGTACAACAGTTAAATTCAAAAGTCCTAGAAGACGATAAGCTTCGCGCTGAGCTAGTCGGGAAGATAATGGAGCTTGCTGATTTGAAGGGCTGTAATATCGAGGAGATAACCTAAATACGCAAAATAATTAATGATTTTCCAGGCGTATTCGGCCTCGAAGGAGAACTCCTTCCCGCAACCCATTTAATTAAGCACAAAATTAAAGTAACTTCCGACAAAATAATGCGCACGAAGTGATACAGATATCCACCGGCGCTGATGCACCAGATGCAAATAGAGACAAANNNAAACTTTTAGAGCAAGATATTGTCGAGTACTCCAACTCAAACTATTCCTCAGCTATGTGGATTGTGTCTAAGAAATCCGATGCTCAAGGTAACAGGAAATTGAGACTTGTGACTGATTTTAGACAACTCATCGCCGACTCATCACCCGAAAAATTAAATAACCAAGAAAACGAAGATTTTTCACCTAACTCTGGCAACGAGAACACACACACACAGTCAAACCGAGTGGCAAAGTACTCCCAAGCTCACTCCTCATAGCGAGCATACAAGGAACGGTGACGCTCAAAATCAATTAGAGAATTGCTACCCATGCTCGCCGAGCGAGCATGGCGCTGAGCAATATAATACATATGACTCCGACTCTTTAAGTAATAGTGAAACTCCCGGTAACGATATGGAGATAAGCGAAGATCGGACTCCTAATTCAACAGACGAAGGTATCGAAAGCAGTGCCTCTCAATCTCAATCACCCGGCAATATTGAAAATTTACAATCAGCACGTACTAAATCGCTGCTGCGCTATCTAGTCGCAGGGCCTAGACTACCGCGCGAAAAACCATGGGCTCTATTAGAATACAAAGAACCTTGCGAAATAACGAAAACTAACTACCACACGCACAATGTTCATATCCAAAACGAAAACGTTTTGAAAATAGTACATGTTGACAAAATTACAAGAGTTGCTTTAATAAAAAAAACTGGCAAAATATAGCTCCTGAAATATAGATATATATAGAAAATTTGCTATAATAATAACAAAAAAAAAATTGAAGTAAGAAAATTCGTTTTTTTTTATTATTTTTTTTTGTGGCTTCCTATGCGCAACGCTTAGTAACAAACCTGTCCTTTTTCACTTCGGTAGTTTCGGGTGGTGGTATTAATGCTATCCTCGTTCTGACACTCTGAACTCTGAAATCTTTTCTTACAGGTTGGCGGAATAATAAACAAAACAGGGAGCAAGATCGGAACGACCAATTGCAAAATTTACGAAGAGCGTTGAAGGACCTTAGGAAGCAGCAAACAGATGAATCATCAGTATAAACGAAGAATCAAGAATTCTGTATATATACACAAAAAGACTTTTTTCAGAATCTTATAATTATGAATGATTATTATAATTATTTTCGCATTATTACAAGATTACAATAAATACATAATAATTTTTGTAAAAAATAGAAAAGGTAAGCTGGTGCTATCTATGTGTCGGAATGCATTTTATCCGTTGTCTAGATGGTCTGGGTAGCCGATGACGGTATCTAGGTGATACGCTCCGTAGTTTTCATCGTCCAACACGGTATCGATGCTTTCCAAGACCTAGAAGAAAAATTATGGAGCGTGCCGCCGAGACTCTATCATCGGTTAACCCATTGTTATCATCTAGAACGTATTTTGAGAAGTCTCGCAATATATTATATCGGTGGGACTATCGAAAGAAAACATAGTTCAAAACATACAATGTGCACACTATAAAAATTTTGGCGCGCCACCTACTCTGCAGGTGTGCGCGCAGCGCTAATTTTAGGGGTTGATGGCTATACTTTGCATTGGAGTAACTACTACTCCCAAAGGCTAATCTTGTAAAAGTAGGAGCTAGCCTCTTTCGGTATAGCCACTGTCCATGCGCCACCTATCCTCTCATAAAGCGTGTGAAAAGTACACCAGTTGCAACGTACACGCTACATTGAATAGCGGCGCTGCTGCTAGTTTGTTTCAAGATTAGGAAGCTATGTAAAAGAAAGTATTTTTTACATGCTGTGCGTAAAGTACGTCAATTCGCATCATTTTTGGTGCGTAAAATTCACCTTTACAGAGTCAAATGATACGACGACATGCTTTACTCATACTATTCGCTCCGTGCATAGTGTATAGTATGTGTCGTCTTACTTTCCAAAATAGCGCCGCCTTACGGCAAATCAACATGATTTTCAGGGACAAAACGCATGAGGCTCTTATGGGCTTGTAAACGAAAATAATTTCTTACAACTTTCTGGAAAACTTATGAGATCTCATTTTTTTTCTTTCATTGTTATTTTGTTTTCATTTATTATAAAAAGTTATATGAATATTCTTAAATTCATTAGCTAAACAAATTTAATTTTAATGGTATGCCCATAAGAGTCTCATGAATTGAGTCTATTGGCCGTAAAGCGACGCTATTTTTGTGTATAGAATCTGTCATGCACGGAGCGAATAAAAAAAACTGCTGTTCGTCACGCGGGCCAAATTTTTACGACCTCGTAATCGCGCAACACAGGGGCTGGCTGCGCTGACCTTTGTCAGCGATACGCGGTGTGTAAAGTTCAACTTTACACCATAGTGACGAAAACTACTATTTTTGCATACTATGCTTAAAGTATTGTTTTTACTCACTGACGTTAGAAAGTAATGCACGTTTCCCTAATTTCTTTCTTGCTATAACACTGCATGAGTGAAGTTATGTGACGTTTTCGAGCTGCACAATTGTATGTAACTCTGCAAGTAATTACGTTACAAAAATAAACGAAAAAAATTTGTAAAAGTAGGCAGAAAAAGCTTTATTTTCAGCACTGTTTCTTTTACAGAATCTTCGATTTCTTATAGTTTCCTGAAAAATAGATATTTTTAGACGGAACAGTGCTTAAAATAAAGCTTGTTCTACCTACTTTGTCAATTTTTTGCTCATTTTTGTAATGGGAACACTTTCAGAGTTACCTACGATAGAAGAGATATCCTTCTTTAACAAAATGCGATATTTTGAAGATAACATGACACATACCTCGAGTAATTGGACCTATAAGAATAAATCCTTGTGTTCAATATTTGTTACTCTTAAACACGATTCTTCTATTCAACACAAATTCGTGACCCAAACACACTGTAACAGACAAGACTTCTACGAGAGAAATTAATTTATATAGGTTCAGGATAAGAGGGAAGAAATTTACTTTTAGATCTTTTGTAGGGAGAAATAATTCGTGAAACAAAACAATTAGACTTTAGAAAAAGATATTAGTTTATTAAAAAAATGACTCAAAGAAAACTATCAATCAGCGCGTGGATTTTATCTACTCTCATGTGTAACATAGGTACTTCTAACACTTCAGCACTGTGCCTCATAAAATCAAGGACCACAGCACCGAGGGAGCAAGAGCGTATCCCCTGTTCACTTAGCAAATGAATTGATGTTACATTTTCGTATGAGAGCAGAGAATTAGAACATATTTACACTTGTGCGATCAATCAATATATACACACGGCACATATTTTTGTTAGTGAATCATACAACGCCGTCTGGGCGGTTAACATAGTAACTAATTTAATTGATGTATTAAAAAATTACGACGGTTATTTATATGAAATAGTAATTGGTAAATTAGGGTCGTTACAGCACTCTCCTTATAAGTATAGAGTAAACTTGAATAAAAATTATAAACATTTGATTAAACGACGAAATATTGAATACTTTCGACTTACTTTAATTCTTTGACATTTTATATTATTATTTGATATTTTTCTTATTTTTGCATTTAAACAAAAATGGAAAAAAACGATCTTTTACGCCATCCCTTAAGTAAAATGTCCTAATAAATTTTTGGCTGATGCTCTTTGTACGACAGAAATGTAGTACGTTAGTCCAAAGTATAAGTTCCAAAACGCTGGGCCCGTGGGCGTAAAATAACGCTTTTTTCAATTTCTGTTTGAATACGATAAAAATATTTAAGTTTAAGTGCCCGTAAGGTAGGGATCGCCCTAGTGAAAAAAAATTAATGCTGATAACAGTTAATATCTGCAGCTATCAGAAAAAAAAACTGAAGAAAATGGAAGAAAACATTTGTGTATAAAGGCTGGTGATACAAAAAACTACGGAGCGTACCGCCTAGCCTCCGTTATCGGCCACCCCGACATCTAAGCCACGCATTCGATGCTTTTCAATACCTAGAGGAAAAAAACCGCTGCCAATTCGTTGGCACGTAGCTTCCTCAAACTTTATTTACTGATCCCTTCCATTAATTTTTACTTCCAATATTTAAAATTTAATACTTTATTTTGTACGGAGAGACTATATTATAGTCCCGAGACCAAATTCTGACATGCCAAAATCAATATTCTCCGGTTCAGTCACATTATATTTAAAAAATCGATATCCTCAAGAAGGCCATGTATATCTCCATCGATATCCTGTTGAAAGAGGGATTTTCCGGCATGCTGAATAAGAATGTTATAGTCCCAAGCCCGAATTCCGACGTGTCATAATCGATATTCTCCACACATTATACTAAAAAAATGGATATCCTCGAAAAGGTCATGAATGCCAGTATGTTGAAATGGGGGTTTTCGGGCATGCTGAATAAGTGTGGACATACTCCGCAGGCTCCTCAAGCTGCGGAGTAGGCATAGAGACTTCTCCTGCTCCATCGGCTGACTTACCTGTGGAGTAGGGTAGTCCTGGGGAATAACCACGGTAGCAAGGTCCCCGACCGTTCGCGGCCGTCGTAACAGTGGTCGAGGTTGGCTGGGAGTTACAGGCTCCTCTGCCGGTAACTCCACAATAGTAAGAGGCATGTCCGTGGCTTCGGCCTCTCTGTCTATTGCTGGTAAACCGGCGCCTGGTTCAATCTTGCCAGGCGTCGGTTGCACCTGGCGAATGTGGTGCAGTAGTTGGCATACGAGGTCGACTAGCTGCTGCTGGTTAAGTTGGCTCGCGTCCATTTCCGCAAAAATCTGTGGACAGAGGAGAAGATAGCGTTTATCCTCGGGAACCGTAGTGCGGATTCGCGCGTGTTCTCCGGGGGATGTCGAAACGGGGTCGCAGGTTAGTACGCGATTCCGCGAACCTTTTAGTCGGCCACGAGATCGTTTTGGGGACTTGCTCGCAACAGGAATGGGGCTGGTTGGTGCGGGAGGAGTTTTAGGTGGCCTTCGGGTGACTATCGCAGTCTTTCGCGGTCTATCTCTCCCACGAGCTCAGCCCACTGGCGGCTGAGATCTCGCAAGTGGCGAATCGCTCATCGCCATATCTTCTTCCTCCCCCGGTGGTCGGACGTCGTCACCCTCCTTCGATATGTTCGGGTGTTTCTTCGCTATCCTCGGGCTCTTTATCGGCGTAGTATGGCTTCAAATGTTCTGCATGGATCAGATCTTCTATGACTCCGCCCTGATCCACTAGTTTCTACATGTGACGGCCAGCATCTTCTAACATATTGCTGGGATTTTTTATCCTTTCTAGTCAGGCGTCCGCGTCCTCTCGAGCAGCAATTTCTTCTACTACCTGATCTTGTTCCCTCCTCTTAATCCCGGGAGGCGCTGGCTCTCTGCCGTAGTTTAACATGGCCGGCGACTTGCTAGTGGCGCTATGGGGAGCATTATTTAGCACGAACACGAGTTTAGGTAGCTTTTCGTCCTAAGTATTATGGTTTCCCGTCACAAATGCCATAATACTGGTTTTTAGGGTTCGATTCACTCTCTCCACTGGATTTACTTGGGGATGGTAAGGCGGAGTATGAGAATGATGAACATTTATTTCATCTAGGTATTTGTTGATCACCTGATTTTTAAATTCTGTTCCGTTATCGGAAAGGAAGACCTAGGGTGCGCCGTACCGTAATATAAACCTGTCTTTCAATTCTTTCCGGATAGTTTTGGCGTTGGCTTTCCGAATAGGCACACATTCTACCCATCGGGTAAATAAATCCTGGAATACCAAAATATACTCGTATCCGGCTTAACTCCGGATAAAAGAACCAGTTATATCAGCCGCGACGACTTTCCAAGGACTATAGATGGTTCTTCGCCCCATTAATTCTAGAGAGGGCCTCTATTCTACCTTATATTGCTGGCATATTAGACACGTTCTCACGTGTTCTTTTACGGACTTTTAATATCTTGGCCAGTAATAGTATCTAACCACTCTCGCGGAGGTTTTCTCCCTTCTGAGATGGCCAGCAGTAGGGTCGTTGTGGCATTCCAGTAGTACCTTCTTCCTTCCCTCACTAGGAACGACCAGTTGCCATGCATCGTCATCTACGCCTAGGTCTTCTTCTATATCCTGGTTTGGTCGATACATGTAAAGCTAGCCGCCTAATACTTTCCACCTGGGATAACTATTAGGTTCTTCTAATACCTTTTTCTGCCAGCCGAGGTACCACTCGTCTTTCGTTGTAGTAACCCATGAGACGACACCTACGACTGGTTGTTCTCCTTCCTCGTCGTCCTCAAATATTCAGGATAAAGCATCCGGTACGCAGTTAAGGTTCCCATTTCAATGCTCGACGTCGAAACTGTGTATCTGTAACCTAAGAGACCACCTCGCGAGTCGACCTGTCAGGCTACGCAGTGACCGAATCCAACGTAAACTGCTATGGTCGGTCACAATGAGGAAGTGATACCCCTCTACGTATGCCCGAAACTTCTCGATCGCTCATATCAGCGCAAGGCACTCGCGCTCGGTCACCGAGTAATTACGCTCGGCTCCAGTCAGCGATCGACTAGTAAACTCCAGGACTCGTTCCTGGCCGTCAATTACCTGGAACAATACCGCTCGCAATCCGGAATCACTTGCGTCGGTTTGAATGACAAACCGAGAATTGAAATCAGGTCGGTGCAAGACGGGGGCAGTCACTATGAGTGCCCTTAATGTGTTCAAAGGTTTGTTGTTGTTCCTCTTCCCACATGTACCTGAAGCGTTTCTTCGTTAGGCATGTGAGAGTGTCAGCTATCGCGGCCAAATCGGGAAGAAACTTCCGATACCACGATGCCCTACCAAGGAAATGCCTTAGCTGCTTTAGATTCTTAGGTTGAGGATACTGTACTACCGGAGCTATTTTATCCGGATCGGGTCTAAAACCGTCCCGGTTAACGGGGACGCCAAGATATTTTACCTCAGATCTTCCGAATACGCTATTCTCTCGATTGATCGTGAGGCCTGCCTCCTTAATTCTTGCCAATACGGATTCTTCGAAAAGCAATCTTCGAACGTTTTCCTCATAATGATAAAAATAAAGTAGGAGAACGCGTAAGGCTCTAGTTCGGGCCCTATTACCCTATCTATCAAGCGCTGTAAGGTGGCTCCTGCGTTCGACAACCCATACGGCATTCTCTTAAATTGAAAGAGGTTGAAACCGGGTGCAGCGAATACCGTTATTTCTCGCGACTCTTCTTTCAAAGGGATTTGATGGTACGCGCTGCTCAGATCCAAGGTAGATATGTAGCGGGCAGCTTGCAGCTTCCATAGGATCTGATCCATAATTGGCAACGGGTGCGCAACCTTTAGGCACCATGAAAGCAGGGCTCGCCCACGGGCTTGACGATGGTTCGATTGCTCCGGCAGCAGGCATCTACCGTACCTGCCGGTGCATCTCGTCCTCTAGTTTCCTTGAGATCGGAAATTGCTTCTGCCGGATAGGTCGAGTATTTCGAATGTCTATCTGGTGTTCGGCCCACGTCGTTCTATCAAGCGGTGCGTCCGCTGGTGAGCGTATTCTGCTCAACAGAGCTTGTAAACGCTGGTGTTCTTCCATCGTTATATCAGCGAGATCCACTGAAGAAGCTTTCATCGTGTCGATGGAGACGATCCTGATCTGTGTTGGATTATTTGGATCTGACGTAGAGACACAGGCTAGTTCCAATCCGACACTCTTTCAGGTTTTTCCTATTATCAACCTGTTCTCCACGGAATCATGTGTTGTCTCGAATGCAGGGACGAAATTGGATCCAACGTTACAGTCAACCTCTAAATCAGGTATTATCGACACCAATGTGCCCTTTTTAATCCCGCCCAACTCGAACGGAAAATCGACATGTCCCGTTACGCGGAGCAATTTGTTGCCAGCTCCTCTGGCTGCCGCACTAGAGACTGGTCGGAACGTACGTCCACATTCAGTTACTAACTGTAACTCGAGCGATCCCATCACTGTTCTCGATGCAACGGTGTCGTACAGCGTACCAATGCGAAACCCTTCGATCCCCACTTGCACCCACCAACGCAGCTCGTCACATTGTACTGGAATCTGGTTGGAGCTGGGTTCGAGCTCCTTCTCGGAGGTGTTCGTCTGCTCGACGTTCTCTTCGTCAGGGCATTGCTCAGCCCTGACCTGGCTAGCGGTCACTGCCAGGTCGGTTAGACGCTCTACCCCCATGCTTTTCACTTTCGGGGCCTCTTTCGTGGTCTCGGAGGATTTGGACCCGTTTAATCGCGCCGGTTCTCGTTTCCCGAACACTCTGGGCAAAACGAGCGGCGATGTCCTATCCTGCCGCAGCTTCAGCACTTGATAGGTTCGGTATGTCCGCCGTTTCTCCGATCAGTTTCTTTTTCCGACCAGTATTCCCTTTTTCTCTATCCTCCTGGGATTTCGCCGGTGGTGGTCTGTCTTTATTTATTTATTTATTTATTTATTTAACCAGAGTACAAAAATATACAAGTCACTGACATCTAGATATACAAAAATATATATGAAATACAGAGCACTTCCTGTAGAGATATGTTACATATCTGTGCAGAGGTCTGGCATAACGCAACTTAAATCTATGATACTTAAAACTAATACAATAAAGTATAAAAATTTGAATATTATTTCATTTAAATTAGTGTCAACACGTATAAACTTTTATAAACATAAATAAAATTATCTAGAATCTATAACCCATTTTTTAATAATTTTTTTTAGCTTTTCCGGTTTTAC
>JAPYZO010007479.1:0-10094 GCA_030522905.1 Torymus flavipes | reverse complement strand
ACACATAAATATATAAAAAAGACTATGACACTCACAGTAGTAGGACTCGCTGGTGGGCGCACATCCGGGATATCCGATGCTGGAGTGTAGAGCCTCAATAGGCGGCATACCTAGTGCCCCTACGTACGGGTTGGTCTTGAGCGGTCCATAAGGACCCCCGGCACCGGGTCCAAAGCCAGCCGGCCCAAAGAGATCGCTAGCCGAGGTGCTGGAGGCGGCTGCAGCCGCGGCCGCGAGGCCGCCGAGCTCCGTCGCTGCGGCGGCGGCGGCTGCACCCCCGGCGCAGCCCCCGCCCCCGAGGCTGTTCGGCCACATGCCAGCCGCCGGCGGCGATCAACCTGCGGAGAGAATGCGAGCTGTAGAGTTGCTGATAGTGATTATTGCGTGATTTATGGGGAGGGGAGGATGTCTTTTTCGAGGGGGTGATTGTCGGAGATAAGGGAATCAATTACGCGCGGCTTTCGTCGCCCGAGGGTGTGGGATGAATTGTGAGGTTAGATGGGGGTGGTGACGATGGGCTCGATGAAATTTTTCGGTGGTGAAAATGATCCTGGGGGTTGTAAAATTGAAACGTATGTCGCGAATTTTTCGTAGTTCCACGAAAGTGTCATAGTTGCCGGTTGGAGATGTGTGCAAATGCCGTGTAATAAAATGATAGGATAATGTAGTACACGTTGTCGGTGATTATTTAAGCACGGTTATCGATTACGCATTGACAGGAAGATGTTATCGCGGACACGCGATTTAGCAATCGATTACATTAACGTCTATAAGAGTAAACAAATGGTAACCGCTTATATTCTATACCAGCTCGCACCAATATCTCAACCCGCGAAAACCCCATGTCCAAACACCTTTTTTCCAGGACCCAAAACCTCGTTGTCGTCGTCGTTCGGGCTATTAAGCCATGTCGTGTCCCTCCGCACCGAAACGTAAAGTAATTGGCCTTTCAGCGTCGTTCGCTCGGTGGTCGGCTGCACAGCAGGTACACCCCCTGCTGCCTCATAGAAAGAAGACCTCGATTCTCGTCGACGCGCGCGCATAAATATATCCTGCGGACCAACCGCACGAGTAAACTTACGATGGTACTACCGTGTACCACCAAACACCGCTGGTATCGCCTTAGAGATAAAAATCAACTGCATAAATCAGCGTCTCGTTAACGCCAGGTAAGATATATAGAACGCACACACATACACGCGGCGCTCATTGGAACAAGTCTCTGGGCTCCTTATCGAGAGCCGCCGCACATGTCGCGCCGAGGGAGCGTACACTTGTTCGCAATAAACGTCGGGGGCGCAGCCAGTCTCTCTGTGTTCTCTCAAGAGCCCTCGAGAAGTCGAGCTTGCGGAAATATCGGAGGAGAGCGGGCGACCCCCGGAGCGCACTGCAAACACTTTGTCTTGCGGGCGCAACGGATGGCGGCGGCGGCGACTCTCTCTCTCTCTGTCTATGTACGTATGTACGCTTCACTAGACTGCCGCCGCCCCCTCACTCGAGGACGCCGGCCTCAAATCCCCATTATATTGCGCGAGACTACGGACGACGACGAGGAATTCCATTTGCGATCGCGGTGAAAAACAACAAGTGGCCCGGCGCGAGGCGAGCGGCTCGAATTGGAGCAGCGCGCATTGTTTCCCCGAGTGTTTGCACGCGCTCTGCTCCGGCATTGTCCCCCGAGAAGAAGAAGAAGAAGAAGAGAGAGGGAGCGCTTGGCCTCCTTCGATTTTTCCTTCTCGGGCGCCCCCGCGCTCACTACTCTCGCCCCTCGCGCGCGCAATACGTTCCTCTTCGGCAAGAGAGAGAGAGAGAGAGAGAGAGAGAGAGGCTTTTCCAGACGAGAGAGTCCATACACACCTCTCTCTCTCTCTCGACTCCTTGTCGATGCTCCATCGAGCGTGATACCTCCGGCGCGCGCGAGGCAGCAACTTTTTCCAGCCGCCCGAGCGCTTTGTGTCCCTCTCGTTACGCCCCGTCGAGACGCATCGCGAATCTATCTCTACAATAATAAGAAAAAAAGGAGGAAAAAAAAAATAATAGGCACAAAGGTGTACTCACCCAGACTCACGGAGGTGTAGGAGGTCGTCCCGTCATGTGCCGCCTTTTGGCTCCTGCCGACGATGCACCAATTATTAACCACACTCAAACAAACAACAATATATCGTATCCCTCTCCGAAAATAGACAGCCAATCAATCTATATCACAGACACTAAATGTGGCAGCAGCTCATTATGACCGAGCGTATAATAAATACAGCGTACGGAAGCCAGATATAGAGTTTTACGGTCGCCGCCGCGCGGAGAGCAGCAGCGAGGTTCTTTGGCGCTCGGGCTGGCTCTCTCCGCAGCACCGCCGCGCCGCGCAACACAGCAGAGAGACACAGACATCGACGACGGCCCCTGCGCCGCTGCCACACCACCGGACGGGAGAGAGAGAGAGAAAGAAAACAAACTCTCTCGCGAGCAGCAAGCGAGAGGGAGAGAGCGAGAAAAAGGTACAGTAGAAGGCGCGCATGCACGCTGCTGCTGCCACCGTTCCTGCTACACACGGAGCGCGCAGCTGCCTATGCGCGAATCCGCGAGCGGAAGCGGGCGGTACCGGGAGCGCGAGTCCCGTGGTGGGGAGCCAATCGCTACGGAGCGATGGCTCTCCTCGCGGCTGCGCTCTCTCACTCACTCCACCAAGAGCGTGTATAGATATATAACCAGCGTATCTATATGTATATAGGACTGAGATAGGATAGGAGGAGATGCGTATATTATATACATATAGGTGGACGTGTATACCTATGTACGCGCTGCGCGCTCGCCCCGGAAACAAAGGGAGGCGCCGCCGAATTTATATACCTACCTATATACCCGCATCGGAGCACCGTTGGTGTATGCTGCTGCTACTGCTGCTGCTGCTTTTTTCCGCGAGCCAACGCTTGCGCGGCGTGGACATCTTTGTTTCTCGCGGCTCGCGCGAGTAGTAGCAGCAGCAGCGCGGTGTGTGAGCGGCCCGGCGCCCCGGCGCACGCCGCCGCAACATAGCAATTTAACTTGCTCACGTGCGAACGGCTAATGCTCTTACGGGATTCCGAAAAGATCAGCCAGCATTACTATGCTATTAGCCAGGCTAAAACCGGCTTGCTTCCATAAACCCACTAACGCGCGCCAAGCGGCCCGCGAGTCGCGAGTGCTCTCTCTCTCTCTCTCGCGCGCGAGCTACTTTATTCGCCCATTCATAAACTTGCAGCATGAGCCCGGGCGCGATTTTAGAGAGAGCGACTCATTGATCGGAAGTATAGTCGCGTACGTGGGTGTATACCTGGCGCTATACAGAGCGATAATTAGAGCGGCCGCGGTAAAAGCTCGCCGCTGCACCGCAGAATAATAATAATAATCATCGATGCTGCGGTGGTGGCATACCCGCTACCGGTAATCATGGCAAAGAGAACCAGTGGTCTCTCTCTCTCTCTCCATTATACATATTTACAGCTGACGCGTTCACATGGCCGCGGGTGATGTGCACGCCGCGGTTGTGTCCTGCGCATGTGATCGATCACACACAGACACACAGTTATCAGAGATGTGGAATCGGAATTTTCGGTTCCGCGCAGTCATCATCGACGGGGTGTGTGTATAGCCCGGAAGCAGCAGCGCCCGCGGCGCTCGTTATCCGCACCCGCACCGCAGCGGGAGTAGGAGGCGAAGGATTATACGGCTACCTATATGCTCATTACGCCTTGTATGTGTATACAAATACACGCGTATATTATAACGAGAGAGGTGTGGGCTGCCGGAGAGAGAGTTTTTCGGATGCTGCTACCTCTGGTGTCCCTATATGCAGAATGTAGATGGTTATCGCGATGCCGATATTCTGCAGCGTAATACCCGCGGGGTTGAGTATACCACGAATTTCTTTTGTCGCTGGCTCGCCTACATATATATGCGCGGATGAGACGCGCGAGATAAGACGATCGCGAGAGTCAAAACATTCCTCTTTCTATTCGGGTGTAGGTAGACCTCGAGAGGGTCTTGATCCCCCGAGCAGTCGATTCGGAAAAGATGATGTCCCGGGTCTATATTATACTATATATACGGCTATTTTATTCTATTTTACCTGCGCGTACTATTGTGCCCTGCGTGACGCTCGCCTTTATTTTGATCGATCGGAGAGCAGAGCGAGAGATGAGACGACGATGTAATTGTTCAGCGGTCGCGGTTGTATAACAAACGGTTATTGTGCCCGCGCGCGCGGTGCACGCGGGCGGTTGAAATTTCGTAAGTCGCGCAGGTTCGGAAATTGGAGTCCTCGCTTATAATCCTCCGGCTTATATAAAGTTTCAAGCCTTTTTTCACGCGGCAGCGTTGGATGCAGCTGATGAGGATATTAAAAAAAATGCTTGAGCGCGCGCAGGTGGTTCTGTTGTTGTCTCTCATCTTTTTCTCTCTCGCCTAAACGGTCGCGAGGTAGGTTGTTGTAATGTGGATTTTGGAAAGGGTGGTTTTGAAGGTTCCCGAGGTGAAAGATGATGATGGTTAGTACGTGGTTTCGGTGTGGCGTAGTGGCTGGTTTTGAAAAGTTAGTGTAGTACTTTGATCCTTAAAAATGAATCATTTTACGTAAATAAATAGACAAATAGATATAGTCTAGATTTAAGCGACATCCTCTACAATAAGTCAAGCTAAAACCAATGCAAAACATTTCTTGAGATGGATGCATAAATTTCAGTGTGTATTTTGAAAGATATAGGAGTCATGGGCTTGCATTGAAAAAAATTTTAATAAACATCGGAAATAAGATTTTACAGAAATAGGTTAAAATTGTATGGTCATATTTTTAATCTCTACAATTGGAGCAGCTTTTCGGGACAGTTCACTAATTTTTGCAAAACCCGAAAAACTGCGTATAACTTTTACTAAACTTTTTCCCACTGTGACATTTCATTTATAATGCTCAAATTTTTAATAACAGATTACGACTCCGAAATAACGCAGCGTACTACAACGATCCGTTTTATAACAACTAGTTTGTATTTCTTTCATTGTTATAATCCGTGTGGCATAGTGACATAGAATACCTTGATAACAGATATAAAACTATGAAAAATGTCAAGGTTATAGATTCACAAGTAATCAACTTCTATAATCGATTACTCTACTTACATCATCTACTAGGACCTTCGAGTCTCTAGTTACAGTTCGCCTGCGGTAAATACGATACGGCGGCGTATCAAATATCCAATCGAATGTATTTTCACAATTAGCAATGAATTGTCACTTACAATAACGTAAATCCTCATTTATTACACCAATGGTCAAAGCAAAGTTCCATTACCTACATCTTTTTAACTTTTGCAACAAAAAAAAATATTAATATTGCCAAAATTTTATCCTACATTTGACTATTAATAAAGAAAATAACGAAGAATCCAGATATATATTCATGCCGTATAGTCAGCATCGCCATTTCAAGCCCGCCATGTTAGATTTCATAAAGGCAGGTACAAGGTATCATATTACCTCGTCTGGAATTTTGAATAGAACGATCTCCATAAAAGAAAATGGCATGACACTAAACAGCCACTCATTCTCCGAAAATCCTATGCTATATAGTGTTACAAAATCTCTATGTTAAATAACATCCGACCGTTATTTAACAATATTTCAACAAAACGGAGCACATTTTAATTCTCGGCTTTCTCTCTAATTTCACCTCTTCATTTCGCATTTTCAATTTGTTTACATCTTCATCTTGCGACTTCCACGCTCGTTCCCTTAATTAACCAAGTCTTACGATCCATCCCCTCACTCAGCATCATTATTCTGGAAAACTCTCTAGAATCGCAACGCAGATCATTCTTACTATACACTTGCCCGACATCAAAGCCAGCGCGTCAGCAGAGCGGCCGCTCTCCGTTAATTATCAATTTTAATATTTTTTGCCTCATCGGACGCTCCTTTCGGGATTAAGTATTACACGTGCCTTGCCCTAAGAACCTCCTTTGACTCGACTATACATCGGGTGGCGGCAGGGCAAAAGTGTACTACACCCGCGTGGGGGTAATATTCCCCACGGCAATAATCCCCGGACTCTCTCGGCTTGTGTTGTATATATATCGCCTACGTTGCAGCTGCCCCATTGACTATATGTACGACCGGCTAATGACTTTGGAAAATGGTATTGCGCGCCCACGAAATCAAAACGATGACGGTGGATGGTAAGCACGATGATTGAATGGACTATACTCGCGTGTGCTTTGATTGCGGGGCTTTGCTTTGTGCGCAAAAAGTCGGAGGCGCGCGCGCGCACGCGCGCGAATATCCGTCTGGAGCTTTCGCTGAATTTCGAGGCAAGTTTTGACGGTTTTAAGCCCGATTGTAAAACGCGTGTAGAGAGAGAGAGAGGGAGAGGAAGAGGCGGAATACACGTTGCCCAGGGGCTGACAATAAATATTGGCGAGAGTGTACAGGTATTTGCAAAGAGGGATGGGATGTATAAATTTTGTTTCCGCGCTTTTGATATTTGCGCGCGGTAATTAAAACCATTATTCCGAGCGGGGATTGTAAATTATTTATTTTATTAATAGATGCTTTGCGATTTATTTATATTATTGTACTATACTGATAATAATGTTTGTTTTTCTGGGTATTATTGGGAAAGTTTAATCAAACACATGGTTGCGATAATTTACACCAGTAAAGTGAGTTGTGGAATTTTTCACAATTTATTGTCAAAGATGTTAAATGATGTAACTTTTGACATACATTTTTTAAATTCGAGAAGAATAATAAAAAATAACTTGGCATTACTTATGTCGATGTCAATGATGTCACCATTATTTATTCAGAATCGACTTTTATATTATTTTACAAATACATGTACTTTTTCAAATATTATAGCACTTTTTGCCCTCTTTGCCGAAATATTTATTCTCCGCGAAATACGATTCCGCGTATACGCTATACTGTGAAGTTGGGCTTGCGCTTGCAGTATTGATTTACTTTAGCTTTTCTGTAAGAGAGCTACACAACATCAACAGGAATTTCACGAAGATACAACTTTACTCGTCCTTTTCGAATGTACCTAGTAGTCGAGCATATGCTATTTTCCAAAAAATTGAATGTATAAATATATGTATTTTTTGTTTATTTACATTCGATACATTTATTTACTGAATATCTGAGCAAATGGTGTAACGTTTCAAGTATAATAAAATCCCTTCTTTGAAAAATGATGACCGGAAGACATGAAGCCCCTATAGATTTGATTTGTCATTGATTAAAAATTAAATTAACGATGCTTGTAGCTTTAAAAAAATAAATAACACGTTATAATGGTTAAAGGGATGGCCAGAAGTAAAACACAATACCATTATAGTTATTGACTTGGGCGGTAAAATTCAAAACAATGAACAAATAATTAATTTTAGCAATAAAGAAGGTTTTGAGAAATGTAATAAAAAGTGAGAGAGATTCTTTCAAATAAATTATGTCAATAGTTAAGGGTAAATGTACTGCAGTATTACATCAATTATTAAAGATGAATTAAAATTAAAAGAAAAAGATTTTCGGCTTATAACGAATAAATTATTCTTAGCATCCCTTATATAATTTGAGAATTCGACATAATCTATTTATTGTAGTGAAAAATCAGACAAACTCCATTTTCGAGTTATTGTAATTCAAAGTAACATTCTTCTAGTTGGCAGTTGACACACGACCGCATGCTATAAGCATGTGAGAAAGACAAAGCGAAGATGCAGGGTTAGGTTATACCGTCCGCTCAAAAAGTTCTTGTCTCGCCCAGCGTAAACAAAACACGCGCGGCGGCAAGACTGAGAGTCGAAACTTTTGCTCCCGATTACCAGTCGACAAGTTAGCGCGTTACGCGCCGCACTCTTCGTCTTTTGTTTTTCTTCAGTCGAATCAAGTTCGAGATTCGCGCGCCACTCTTCGTATTTTGTTTTTTAGGATTTAACTAGTTATTTTTAAATAAAAAATTATTTTTCTGACAGAAGTAATGGAAGAGGTGGAGATCTCCAAACGTGCCATAGAAGAGGACGGCGAGGAGTACGCCAAGCACACGGCCGCCGAGCAGGTTCAGGCCGGTAGCAACCAGAAGAAAGCTGAGGAGCATTTGGCTGCGACCAAGATGAAGCTTGCTCTTAAGGAGCAGATGGATCAGCTCAGAGACGCACATCAGAAGCAGGTACGAAATACTTATATGATTCACTTGTAATATCTTTCGTGAAGTTTTTAGATTTTTATTTTATGAAGCTTTTTATATCTATAAATATTTACAATGGTTCAATTATAATCATTAAAAGTGTAATATCAATGTACAAACAATGATAAAAATATTTGAAAATAAAATAATCATACTAAAATTGATTGCAGGTCGGAAGGTTGCGAGATGAAATCTCTTTGAATCAAGATGTGATCAGTGAATTGAAGGACGTGAACCAGAAGTTTACTTTAGCCCACCAGCAAATGCAAGTCGACTACGAACGACGACATCAAGAAGAGGCCGACACGCCTGCCAAGTTGCAGGATCTGATTCTATCGATCGAACCTCGGGAGCAGGTAATTATTTAAAATTTTCAATTCTGACGCTTAATGAGTACCTTATAAACAGTAAAAAACATTCAGCTTCCCTTGCATTTATCTACTTACCTCTTGTATACCGAAGATACGAACTATATACAATACCTACGAAAAAATACTTAAATTAGCCACAACCTTCCATTATCTGAACCAGTACCAACCGAACTAAATCGTATTTAATTTAAGTGATAAGTCGGTCGTGCACTCAAAATGTTTTATCATTGTAATTTGACTAGGTATTCTTATGTAATTTAGCCAAGGACAGATCTGAAAGGTTTGGAAGATAGCATGTTTGAAGAATTGAAGACTCTTCATAATCTGGAAGCACTTTTTTTGCAAGATCTTGAGGGTAGGATCAAGAAATTAATTGTTGCAGATGATAATGAAGATGACGGAGGCTCGCTTGCACAACGACAGAAAATTTCATTCCTGGAGAATAATGTTGACCAGATGGCAAAGGTAGTTTATCGCTATACTTTATCAACACATTATTTAAATAATATATTTTTTCATTTCTGAGATTAAAGAAATGAAAGATTACCTTTGTTTTCTTGTAATAAATTTGAACGAATAGTAAACAGACTCGTAATTGACATTTGCCATGAATAGGTAAACAAACTACTGGAGCGAGATAACGCAGATCTGCGCTGTAAACTACCGAAAATTGAAAAAGAGCTGCGTGCGACAATGGAGCGAATCAAGGCTCTGGAGACGGCGTTGCGCGACACGAATGAGTGTGCGATGCGAGACCGTAAACGTTACCAGTACCAGGTAGTCAGGGTGAAGGAGGCAGCCCGACAAGAGTACCTGGCTCGTCAAGGTGAGATTGTAGAAGCTTAGAGCTTTTTCTCATCGTTTTCTATTTATTTTATTAAAACACTTTATTCCGACAAGACAAGGATACGTTAAAATGAGAAACGAATTAAAATAGTATTTTGAATGTATTAATATTTTATCATACTATTATGAAAACGTTTTATTATTAGTTTACAGTGCTTTCAAAACAATATCTTAAAATATAATGATTTTTAATCAAAGAGAATTCTGTGAATCACTATTTTGTTAATCTTGTGTATATATTTAAAGTGGCTGTACAGTAAATACTTGTTACGAATATAGCGAATATTTGTATTAAATAATCGTTTATTTGATTTTTTTTCTGTATGTATATCGATATTTGAAGTGATATGGGTTACTCTATAATTTATTTTTTAATTTGTTATATGATCCATATACTTCTTTTTTCCTAATTCTTAAATAGACAATATTAGCATTTATATATTTTTATTTATATCTTTTTATTTATATCTTTTTGAAATCACCTTCACTATATTACATTTTTATATTCTAAACATACATGCATACACGTTTTAGATAATAGTTACATATACACTGATTCCCTATTGCAAATCATTACTTTTTTTCTACGTTTTTGTTTTTTTGTTTTTTCGCTTTCATGTACCTTCCTTCAGCTGCCATAGAGGAGGATATCGATGAACAAT
>JAPYZO010007478.1:0-10981 GCA_030522905.1 Torymus flavipes | reverse complement strand
ATTATATTTGCGCTTTTTTCGAATAACCAATCACGTCTAGTCTTTAAATGAGCCGCTAGTTCCGGTTATCATTCTTTTAAGAGTGGATTAAGAGTGCAATATTCAAATATATTCGCGCTTTTTCGAATAACCAATTACATCTAGTCTTTAAATGAGTCACTACTTTCGACTATGCCATATTTTTCTTTATTTTTTTTTTAACCGACTTAATATTACCCGATCGGGCCGCCAAAAATATGAATTGATAGGTAATTCCAAGTCCTTTAAGAAAATGAGCTTACATCCGACCGATATCCAAACCCGGCGACAAAAAAGGAAATTTCGGTTTTTCCTTATTTTTCTTTATTTTTTTAACCGACTTAATATTACCCGATCAGGCCAACAAAAATACGGATTGATAGGTAATTTCAAGTCCTCTAAGAAAATGCGCTTACATCCGACTGATATCCAAACCCGAGGACGAAAAAAACAACTTAACCGACTTAGTATTATCCAATTAACTATATAATTGAACTTGCACAACTTCAAAATAAACTTTAGATATCTGCCAAAGTTAAACTTGATACCTCTGTCCAGTTGCGAGTTATACCTCGGACAAATTCATTACACACACATACACACACACACACACACACAAACACACACACACATACATACATACACACAGACATTTTCTAGAAAACGCATGTTTCGACTCAGGGAGCTCAGAAATGTCGAAAATCATCGAAATCTCGGGGTCGAAAAATTTCACCGTTACCAAGCTTTCTCTTTGAGAAAGCAAAAACTCTATCTAGCATGCATGTGCAATACTGACAAAGCAGACAAATGCTACAAAATTTTACAGTTGATAGTTCTCATTAACTTTTTGACTGAAGTTGTAGCGTTAAGTCATTTAGCAAACTATTCTGTTGATTTAATCATATTTGAAAGCAAATTATGGTGATATTATGAGATCCGCAGGTTAGCCTTATATGAAAATGATTATGATTTAAAAAACTTATTAAGATAATGTTTTCCTTTCGAACTTCATTAAAACTTCGAAACTTTCAATGCCCTGAAAAATAAAATAATTTATTTTAAGTTTACAGTTTCTTTCCAACATAAATAATTCTACGAGAAAAATTATTCATAAAGTTTAAAATACTGTACATGACACGAAACAAAACAATCTTTTTCGTCACTAGATATTCATTTTTTTTATAAATCCTCTGTTACTTTTTAACGATGCAGCAGTCGTTAAATTTTATAATACATTTGAGAAATTTTCTTCGAAGATATTGCTTTTTTGTTAAATGCGCAAAAAAAGTATTGATAAAAAAACTCAGAAAATCAGTCTACAGTGCCGTCTGACTAAAATCCTGCATTACTACTTCCTTTGTTTCGTAAAATGCTGTATTAGATATTTGAAATTTTTTTACTCAATATTTCATAAATAAACATACTATTATTAGTAAAATAACAAATATTTTTATATTATTTTATATAATAGGTGAAATATCCTTGTATGGACAACTAAAAATAGCTATAAAAGTTGTACAAAGTATTGAAAATAGGAGGTCAAAGTTTTTAAGTCATGATAATAAGTAGTAATAGAAAAAAGAGTAATAAGCAAATTACAAAATTAAAAATTCTAAGGACAAAATATCATAAACACTGAAAAAAAAATTATATTTTTTAAAATAGTAATTTAATATTCTGTGTACTACTGTTTTCCAGAGTTTCTTTGCGTTCCATCTGTGAAAAGTAAGGTGCAATTATGATCACAAATAATTGATGTCACAACTATAGTGATGTTTCTACATTGAAAAGTATTTATAACTTCGTTAAAAATGCTCGATCAATATTACTTTTTCCGAAATGCAAAAAAAAATTTGGATGGTCTCATAACAAACATTCGTAACTCCTAGTTCAAATATCTCCTGTAAATATAAAAATTATGCTAGCTACTGTAGACACGGAATTTATCAAATGAAACTGTTATCAAAAGGGAAAATAAAATGCTGCTTACATAATATCTTTATACAAAAATAATTACGTGTATTCATGAAAACCTATTAAATTTATTTGCATTCTTTTAAACAATTTATGCAAATACATTATTCATTCAATGGGAATGTTTTTAAATATTAACTTATAAAATAACTAATTACGACCTTTCAAGCTGTAATAACATAAATATCTACATCACATAAAATTGCCATAAAATTCTATTGCACTTTCTGACGGAACTACAGGTCATAAAATACCCTCCCGTACACGCGCATTACCGTTGACGACACGCGCGTTTATTAATATATATTACGCTCTGCCACTCCTCTCTCTCTCTCTCTCTCCCTCTCTCTCTCTCACTCTGTTTCTCTCTCTCTGTCTCTCTTCCCTCCATGGCTCTCACATCCGCGTTCCTCTGGCCATCAGCCGACACTTTGTCGGCCTTCCGTTCCCTCTACACCGTGCAGAGCACAGCACAGCATAGCACAGTAGCTGCAGCAACAACAACAACGCGAACAGAGTTATGCCGGAGTCACGGTCCAAAATGATGCGTCTGAGGCGAGGCGCCGTAATTTCCGACCCTTTCGCACCGCCGCCACGACGGGCAATGCTTTAAGTGCTTCCGAGGAAGTGAACTTTCGCGCGCACGCTTGTGGGACGACGGCGACGACGAGATTTTGAGTTACGCGGTCGAGGAAGCGAAAACAATGAGTGCATTCGAGATTTTATGCTAATTAATAGGACTGATTAATGGGGCTTTCAGTTGTGTGGTGCTTTAGTGGAAAACAATGCGCAGTGTTGAGTGAGGAGAAAGAGAGAGAGAGAGAGACACAGTGTACGTGTGAGAGAGAAATGGAGAGAGGAATAGAATCATTACGATTCGGTCAAGAAGAGAGCTTAGGAGGTAAGATGAGAGCTCTGGCTCAATGATAGAAAAGGTTTTGAACCTGCATTTATTAGAGTAATTTATTTTTCATTTTTTTTATATCACAGCTGATCTAACATACTTATATATCTTTAACGTATCTAATGGAGAATATAATTATTGACCATTTAAAACTGATTTACAATTATGAATATTCCTACGTTATCTTTAAAATCGTAATTATACTTTAACAGATTAAATACATCAATATTTCCGAATGTAACAATTTGATATTTTACAACACACAAGTTTGAATTTTCTTTTGAATTGTACTGATTAAAAAATTTCTACGTATAGATAAGAAACTTTATTGACCTTGCAGTAAGTATTTCTGAAAAGAGCTAAGGACATCTTCAAATTTTTCCAATGGCGAAGAGAAATCGAGGTCGCATTTAGATTTAGTAACTTTTTATATGAATATGATTTTAACATCAGCACGAAACGTTATAAAAAGCATATAAGTTTATATGTAGTAATTTGTGACACTAAGAAGGAGATGATCAGGCGTGCGGGTCCTGGAGTCCTGGATTTGGCTAAAACTACAGAAAGTACTTGTTTTTGAGACACAAATAATGAGACCCGTGTCTCGGGGTAATAGCTTTTTGAATATTTCGGTTATATAAAGGCGTAAAAAGTTTAATAAGAGAAGATAAAGAAAGTTTTAATTTAAGCTGCGTTTCATTAAAAAAATGTCGATTATTAAGAAAGTTATAGGCTTTTAAAAATAGGGTAAGAAAATCGCTAAAAATTTCTTATTTTTTTGAAGCATTTAATCTGTGGTATTTTAAGCTATCTTCTTACTTTATTTTTGATAGCCTATAACTTCTTTAAAAATCGATATTTTTTAATGAAACACAGCTTAAATTAAAGCTTTTTTTACCGTTTTTTATAAATGTAATTTTTAGAGATAAATGGTCGCACTGTCCGTTATGGACAGTGTGGTCAGTTATCTCTTCAAATTACATTAATCAATAACTTCACTGTCAGTCATCTCCACCAAAATTAACTTTTTTTATATATTTTTCAACCGATTTATATGACCAAAATATTCAAAAAGCTATAACTAAAGATAAAGACCCCATTTTTATCGTAAATTGTTGATTTTAGACGTAGAATGGCTTGGGTCTTGGAAAAAAGGCCCATTCACAAAATTCCCAAGACACGTGTCTCATTATTTGTTATACATGTGTAAATCCGCGGACTACAGCAAACAACTGGGGTACGAAAACGGACAAAATTTTTTTTCAGGGCACACCTACCAGACAATGTTTTTCTGGTTCCTTAGGTATTAGTATTAGTATTAGTATTTCATTTATTGTAAAAAGGAGTTTACAAATTTAATTTTTAGGTATCGCCCTGCATGAAACTACTCGTGAACAGGGGTTATCGTTTGCCAAACTTTTTTACCGACAAAAACAATTTTTCTTATGGAAATTTAACATGGGAAAAATGGACGAAAAGAAATCATTGATGATTAACCAATAGCAAACTATTGAAGAGGCCAAACCAAATTCCACAAAAAGCGATTAAAGTTGAAGAATAGAGGTTTAATTTGAGATGTGTATCGTTAAAATCGGTCGATTCTGTGCAAAGCTACGTGAATTTGAAAATATCGAATAATGACAAAAATGAACGATTTTATTCAAACCCACATAATTCTTCAAATCTTTGTCATTTTTCACCATTTGAATTTTTCAGTCGGGAAAAAAGTTTAGCAAACGATAATCCGTGTTCACGAGTAGTTTCATGTAGGGGGACACCTAAGGAACCAGAAAAACCATGTCTGGTAGGTGTGCCCTCAAAAAAAAAATTTTCCGTTTTTGTACCCCAGTTGTTTGCTGCGTAGTCCGCGGATTTGCACATATAAAGAAGTTTTAGCCAAATCTAGAACCCGCACGCCTGATCATTTTCTTGTACGTCTGATTCGTTTGCTAAAAAATTTGCATCGATCGAACATAAAATATTATTTTTTTCTATCTAAAAAAATATTGTACTATGAAGAACGTGAATTAATGAACAAATTAGTATTTGACAATGATGAGTGTTTCTTAACAAGTGAAAATTCGTCTTCAAATCGCTAAATCGAAAAGCGCACTTAAAATAACCAAAGCCCAAAGCAAAAAGAAAACGTTATACCAATACGCGACAAAGGATAGAAAAGAACCAAGAATAATGGACGGAAAAAGACGCAGAGGAACAAGAGAAGAGCGGGGGGTGAATGCAAGTTTATTCGACGAAAGACAGAAAAAGAGCATTTGAGATAAAGGCCAAAAGAACATAACGCGTTCAAAGGTAGAGCAGGCAGTCTCGCATAAGAATCGCTTTATATCCTCTGTCTGTCTCCGGCCCTATCCCCTCCGCGGCTACGCCATCAGTAGCGGTGAGCGAGCGGAGCCACTGTGTGGCTGGCGAACTGGCATTCCAATTGTGAGAATCCGAGTGTGAGAATCTCTCTCTCATTCTCGCTTTCCCGGTATATATTCCATTCTTAACTTGTGTGCATGCGCGGAATCGCATATATATATATAGGCGTGCCGAGTGGATTCATTCTAGGGTTTACGACTTCCTCTCTTAACCTCCCTATTGCTCTCTTGCGCATCCACTTTGCTCTCTATATATTTACGCGGTCCTTTCTTTGAAACCCCGCTGATATACCTACTGTCGTTGTCTACCTGCTACCTTCCGATGCACCCTTTGCTGTTGAAAAAGCTCGAAAGGCTTGTCGCTTTTTGTTTGGTTGTACTGAGAAAGTGTGGAGGTTAATGTATTTATTTATTTTTGTTCAAGTGGTGCTTTATTAAATCTGTAAGTTTTACTATAGTTTTACAAAATTCTACATGAAATTTGAGTAAATTTTTCATGTAGGCGATAAAGAATAGATTTCTTCCCATGATATCTGTTGAGTAAACAGCAAAAAAGTAAAATTCGATAGCCTTAATAAATATATATGTATAAAAGTAAATCATGTCCAATATTAGGAAAAAAAATGAGGGCTCATTTCGCTCCTTAATCAATTTCTGTAAGGTTTATTAATGATTTTTAATCGATCTGTTATATTAATGTATGATTGTTTATAGGAATTAACTATCAGAAATTGAAGCTATAATAAACAATTACACATTACATTCATGCTGAAATTATTTCACAAACTTCCCCCTGGTAATCCTAGGCGAACAGAATAAGCATTTGAACTTTAAAATATAATAAATAATATCACGATTCTATTTTACGACCGATTAAAATGAGCGGATGGAGTATGATTCATGGAACTATATACTAAAGGAACAATTAACAAGAAAATTATTTTCTTATTTACCAAAGTATTTTATTAAGAGTAATCCGATAGGTCTCTTCTATCGTACATAATAGCATTAGCGCCATAATTATAAAAATGAAAAAGACATTTTCTCTTTGAAATTGCAAATGAAATCCAAGTTTTGAACATTATTTTTACTATACAGAGCTTCAAATAAAGAGAAAAAATGTTTACTATTAACTTGTTGATTTAGTAGACGTTACAAAATGGAATTTTTTCTATAGCAGCAGTTGTTGGAAAGAATATCGTTAAATTTATCTAAAAACGTAAAATAGATTATGTTAAAATCAAGAAGCAAATTCAAATACTTATTGCTTTTCAAAATGATATTTTTAGACGCGGTATAATAGATATTATCTTGTAGAAAAGTAATCAACATTAAATATAACAACTTACTTAAGCTTATCGGATCCTAACTAAGAGTCGTTGGTTTGATATATTTTTATTTTGTTCTCTCATCAAGCAACACAAATACTTCGCTAAAAAGAATTCTTCAGCAAAGCCCTAACTAGCCGTTGTCACAAAGGAATTCGCTGAGAAAACCATCCCGAACAAGCTCGGGGCTGCTTAAGATCCACTTTTACCTCAAACTCTCGCCTCGTCGTTATCTCCTCGTTCGTTCTTTTAGTATAGCTATGTAGCGCCCAGCTGCGGTCGGTCTTTTGCACGCACAAGCGAGTGCGCGTCGAAGTAGCAAACGCTATGCATGCTGGTGCGCACACGTGTGCGCGGATTCGCCTGGTGGGCGCTCACAGCACACTTTTCCCACCCTTCTTAGCGCTGCACTTTTATCCTTGAGCGTTCCTTCTTTCTCTCTCTCTCTCTCTCTCTCTCTCTCTCTCTCTCTCTCTCTCTCTCTCTCGCCCGTTGTCTGTCTCTTACTTTCTGTCTCTTACTCGTATTTTCCTCTTTCTTTCTCTCTCGCGGTATTTTTCGCGCAGTTCTTTATTTTTCCGCTATATGTCTATGTCTGGAGTAGTTGTCTGTCCTACAGTTGGATTGCGTGGTTTTACATGTTTACGCTAGAAAAAGAAATATTCGTTATAAGAGCGCGACGATGGGGGGATTTATCCTTTTACTATGTGTATTTTTTGTAATAATATTGTTTTTACGATAAATTAGCATTAAAATGATTGAATTTTATTTTAAATAATTTAACGTATTTTTAAAATAAAGAATTTTATTGAGAGTAATATTTTTACTTGCTCAATTTTTAATGAAACTCTGTAATACCTTTGATTTTGACGAATAATTATTATTCTTGCAGGTCAATATTTAAACCATTTATATTTGATCAAAACCTGTACCTAATTATTAAATTTTTAGTTTGATTATGTTACTAGTTTGTGGGGGTTTTGTACTTATTAAAAAAAAGAACCAAAATAATTTTATATTAATTTTTACGCTTTTTATTCTTTATAGAAACTTTTTACTGATAGTATTCTTTTTCCCATTTTTTATCAGAATAAAGGAAAACTTTATTTATTTTTTCATTATTTATTTGAACATTAAACGGGCTCAGGAGCTTTTTACAGTGCTGTAGTACAGTTATTATATACACAGGTAGCTCGTATACAGCATATTTTTAACATTAGACTTCAATAATTAAAATTGTAATGATTGACCTTAGACTTGAAAAGAGAATAGAAGTTGAAAACTAGCCACAAACGAGTAAATATGATGTGAATCTTTGAAAAGTAAAGATATCAGTTATTCTAAAAGCAAAAAGGTTTCACGACCTTTTGAATCGGTTTATCGTAAAATAAAAGCCGTAATTTGAGATAATATGATTTTCAAAAAATCTATAGTTTCTAAGGGATTATGGAATTCCACGTTAATAGATAATTTATCATTTTGAACATGAGTACATAATTTTGATAGCGCCGTGAAGAATTTATGGTAAAATATTAAAGTCGACGGCTGGAAGTCTATAATCATGCTCCAATCTGCTCATAGGTCTGTGTGTTCTGAAACATAAATACAGAATAAATTTATGACGATTCGATTCAAGTTTATCAATTTAAATTTCAGCAAATGATGACTACATGGAAGAGCAGTGGAGAAGATTGGATATAACCATAGTCTGATAAAGATCTTTAATTTAATAATACAGAACTTTCATACAAAAATATAAAGATTACTAAATATAAAATTATTTATTTTGTATAATTACGCAGCCACATTTCCTATTTGCTTGTAGCTACCTTTGCTTGCACAATTAAAACTTTTTAATTACAGAGCATTTGTAATTTGATAATAGAGTACTAGGAACTTACACACTTACTAGGAAAGGAGGTGGAAAAAATATAATCGATAAATAAAAAAGCAATTAAAGTATTTTTCCAATAAATATAGGTAATGAAGCATATTTGCGTAAAATTTTTTGTCTTAAAGAAGATATAAGTTTTTGTATGGTATTAGTAAAAGTGTCTCTAGAATTCATAGTATATAATTTTATGCTCAAAAGGTATACTAAGAAAACGATTCTCCCATATGTAAGCGTGAATCTCCCTCAAAGAATAGATTTCTTCACAAAAAATAGGACCTAGGGAATATTCGCCCGTGAGAGGATGAATATTCACTGCGTGCAATGTCATATTTTATTAAAGGAATCTATCTTAGTATATTAAATAATTTAATAATTGTTTCCCGAAGGAAAAAATGTTATATAAGATTATGTATAAACATATCTGGTTATAGGGCAGAGTTGTTGCATTGTAAAATATCATTTTATTCAGCATATTTCATGCCGGATAATTTAAATATGGAATTGACAAAGTTACGTGAGAATTTAGTATTGTATCGACAAGTGGTAATGTTATTTTTTTCTTCTTATCCGCTATAACTCTTATCCACATTATAACTCTTATCTGCAGTTGATGTAATAATTTTTCAAATAATTTTACTTCTGTTTTAATCATTCAGGAATAGAGTAACGTGTCTCCGGGCTGATAAAAGTTCTTAGTGTCCTTCACTGGCGGTATATTACTTATGGGGTATATATTCATAATCGATGCCAAAGAACTAAAGCGAATCTAATTTTTTTCTGAATCATGTTGAAGTAAATTAATTTTTAACTAGAATAAATACATACATCAATTATTTACTGTGGATTTTATTTTATACAAATGAACGTGTTTGTATTTAAACTTTAGTTTTATTTAACTAAATGTGAATTTTTTTGTCGTCAAGATCTGAATATCGACCCTTTATTCTTAACATTCATGTAGATTTGCCAAAAGTTTCAGGGAATCGATTGTCTCGAATTGGTATCAAACCCGAGAGCTTCCGATTTCGCGATGACTGTTCTTTCAGCTGAGCTACCTATGCCTATCTTGTCATCAAATCGTTAAATATTGCTATAGATATACCCCTATCTACTTTGTCACGCCATGCATTATGCACCCGTAAAACAGATTCTGTGTGATAAATTTATGATCTTTGTGCGAAAGGAAAAACTTTTTTCTTCAGAATGATTAATTTTTCATAAAAAGAATTACTTTCACATAGTATGATCATTCTTTTGATTGCAAATACAGAAATTTCAAGATAATATTAACCATTTCCGACTCTATGCTAATATTTACTCATCTCACTGTTATTGCATTCGTATAGTTTCAAGGCTATACAAAATATTTAACCATCCTTTTCCATTAAGGACTTCTATTTGCCGTCAATAATTACTGCGCCAGCGTGTACCAATCCCCTTCTCCCTCAACCTCTAAACCTGCACGCCGCCCACGCCTGCACTCTCTTCAGCTCATTTCGAGTCGTTTACCCCGACCGATTCACGCGCTCCCGCGAGCGCATACACAGCAGCAGCCGTGGCGGCAGCAGCGGTATATACGTAAAATCCCTTCGGCTCGTTCTGGAACGTGAGCACGAGGCGGCGTACTTTAGACCGACCAGTGGCGGCGGCAGGCAGCCGCGGTATATATAGCGCTTTACTTACCCTCGCGGGCAAAACAGGCGAGGCGCGCTAAACGAATGAAGCGCGTCGAGCCGAGAGGGAGAGTGAGAACGGGAGAGAGTATAAGGGCGGGAAGGAGAAGAGATAGCTGAGTCCGCGGAAACGGAAGGAGCGCGTCTTCAAAGCCTTGCCACAGTGCAGAGAGGAGGAAAGAGTTGTGTATCTGTGCACATGCGGAGCCTAGGAAGTGCACGGGAAATTCAAGTGAGAATATGTAATGGAAGGGCAGTACGGGGATTGAAGAGTGGTTCGGTTCTTTAATCCGGAATGAGGGAGTTATCATTGTGAAGAATGAAATTATGTTTGCCCTTCGAGAATCATTGTGTATGAAGTATTTTGAAAAATAAAATATTTTGTCGCTTAGCATTTGATATGTAGTATCTTCTGATATACGAATATAGTCGAGTGTGATTTCTTCCATCCATTTATTTTTGTAGAGTAAATCATCATCAGAAAATGCCCTTTGGGTTTTGCAATCATTTGAATAAATATTTTCTTTGCGCTTTTTATAATCTGTCATTGTCGATTTGTTTTCTTTGTTTGATTAAAAACCACTATTTTTCGCATCAAAAAATCAAATAAATTAAAAATTACAATCTGTTTTATTGTCAATATTTGTATATTAAAATTTGAATAACGCCTTTTTACAAAAAAATTATCACTATAATACTGAACCATTTTTGTTCAGTATTCCATATGAAAGTATATTCTAAGACAACTCTTACATCTAATACACTTTTGTATTGATTTATAGTTTTTTTATACATTATTTGGATTTTTA
>JAPYZO010007473.1:0-11370 GCA_030522905.1 Torymus flavipes | reverse complement strand
CGCCGGTGGTTTATGAATTTTTTTTTATTATAGAGCATGTTTAATTTGCTGGATTGCGCGTATAGAGTAGGAGAGATTGAAATTAAGATTAAAAAAAGATCTTTTCTTAGTTTGTATACTAGAATTAATCTTTGAAACCAATTGTTGCATTTGTAATTGGTATTGTATTTCTTGTTCTTTCCAAAGTGTGGTCAAACGGTCTGTCGCGTTTAAATTAAGTTCTCGCTATTTTCAATATGAAAGTTCTAAAGTTAAGGTCAAAATTAAAATTTGTCACTTCAATTTAAATATCGCACTATTCAAAATTCAAAATCAACGCATTTTCGTTATTATTAAAAATATTACGTGAAAAAAATTGTGTAAAAAATTTGAAGCATAAATCGGAGTACTAAGAGTGACTCATTGTCTAAGAAACGACAGATTCAAGGCGCGCGCGCAAAGAATAAAGCAACGAAGAAAAGGGCCGTCCGCATCTTGCTTGCGGTCATATATCCAAACAGCGGAATGGAGCAAGAAAGAGAAAGACGAGTATACACTGCACATACCGGCGCTCTCAAGATTCGCGAACAATGTAACTAGGTTTCGTTATATGTACACGATACTTTAACATGAGTAGCGCGAAACAACTCGCCATCTAAATGACGAATCGTAAATTTCACGGCACGCTAACAAGCCGAGATTGTTTTAATTTCACCATGCATTCCTCCGAAAATCGGATTATTTATTCAATAGACAGCCGATATTCCCGAAATAGATCAAAATTCGATTTCGAAGCAAACTAGTCCGCTCCGAAATCAAACGACGGTACAATTTATGAAATCCGTCTGTGAAAACACCACCTCCACCACTCATGGCACCTGTTGTGTCGCGTTATCCCCGCCTCTTTAACCCACTCAATCACGCATTATACACACAGCCGCTTGCGCGCGCGACCCAATAACTCGCACATTTTCCGCGCACCTAAAAACGGAGCAAAAAAAAGTCATCATATCGTCGTCGCGCTCGCGGCATCGGCCTGAAGTGAGCCGCCAACTTCCGTTTCCGCTTTTCCGCGCGCGCCGACTGCACACTCGAGTATACATATATATATAGCTACTCTCCTCAGTAGACTTCGCTCCCCCCTCCTCCTCCTTCGTCGCACGAGAGAGAGAGAGGGACACCTAGTGCGTTTTTAAGGTTAACGGCGTTTAAATGGCCGACTATACGTGTAGATATCGCGCGGAGGTCTAGTGGTCTTTAGTGTGTTACACGGATTAGCGAGAACGAGTGAAGTGTGTCGCGGGAGACAGACACATCACATCACAGCTAGGTAGTGTGCTGTACCTAGCGAAAAGTAGCAGCAGCAGCAGCTACCGTTCGGACATTGCTCAGTGCTGTACACGTACATAACATACACACACAGTGCGTGCGTGTGGGTGTGTGAGACACGACTTCCTCGGGGATCGTCTCTCTCTCGGCCGCAGCAGTAGGTATAGGCCGAGTGTATAAGTACACATATCGCGAGCAGAGAGTGCGTAACGTAAGTAAGTAGTGCCTCTGTCGCGACGACGCCGCGCGAGCGCGCACAGAATTAACCTCAAAGTTCGCCGCTGCCGTCGACTCTGTTTTCGTTCTTTCGCTCTCTCTCTCATCTGCATCGTCCGAACACCGCGGGCATCATAGAGTTTCTTTCTCCTATACACCGAAGAACGCAGACGAAGACGTAACAGTGGCACGGCCAATGCAGTTGCGGTTGAGATACAGCGTAAAAGAGAAGAGCTGGCTGGAGATAGAGAGACACACACAACAGGTACCCCCGCACGTCGCTCTCGGATACACGCACTCGCACGCGTATATATGTGTGTGTATGCGTGCGTGTAGTCTAGAAAGAGAGAGAGAGACGTAGTGACGATGTTTCAACTCCTGGCCGTGCGTTCCGGTTTCGCGATAAGCGCCGGAGACGAGCCTACGCGGCTACGCTGCTCCCCGAGTGGCAGCTCCACCTCCTCCTCCTCGTAGCTCGCGGATTTCCTGCCCGCGTGTAAATGTGCATGTATGTGTGAAGGGGGGGAACTAAAGTATATTCGTATAAACGCTCTCTGCAAGGCTATACACTTGAGTGACCAGTGCAAACGTGTGCGATCAACGAGATTTTGTGTCTTCTTGATTTCAGCCGAAGACAATTGACGTGCGTTCAAGAGAGATAGAGAGCTGTAGAATTGTCAAGAATTAGAGATACAGAGAGAGAGAAGATAGGAAGGACAAGTAGTCTCTGCCTCAACAAAACATGTCTAGTGGAACACCCAGTGGGCTGTCGACAAGTACATACTCGACAAAGGCCTCGACAATGGAGATTTGTGCCTGTGCAGTTTGACTGTGGACAAGACAGTGAGAGAGATAGAGAGTGAGATAGAGTGGACACAACACTGGTGATTTGCTTCTACACAGTGGTGTGATAAGTGCAGATGGATAATCAGGGATGACTGAGAATTGTTGGAACTCTGGTGGTGGTAAGTAGATAATGATTTGTATTCTTTTCGGGGAATTAGGTTTAGCTGGGTGGTGAGAATTCGACTAACAGAGAAAATTAGGAGCACTGGTACTCTGTTGTTGAGTTGATAGTCTTTAGTTTTTTGGAGTAAACGGAACCTGTTCCAAAATAGTGTGTCTTTTATAAAGACATTTTGAAACAAATTTACAGAGAGCAGTATAAGTATTGTAAAATTAAAGGAATTATATTGATATATTTAAATTTTTTCATATTTTTATGCATATTAGTTTACATATGTAAATCTACACTGCTAAATCCTGAACCATGTATGACTTGATGTCTAATAAATCTAACAGTGTTAGAAAGGTAAAGAAATCCAATGTAACAAAAAAAATCAATATTGCTGGAGTATACATTTATAAAAATAACTGTTCTGCAGTTACTTTAAATTTCACTTCTATCAACTATAAATATATTCTTGATCACACGATATTTGAGAAGTTTATTTGCTATACAGAATATCAGTGGAAAATGTAAATGAAAGCTAAATATAAAAAGCTAAACCAGTTTCTCTTAATTTTCTTAATTGATATCATAGGGAAACTCACTGACACAGATCACTGTTTGAATTATATGAATTCATTAATATGATTATAACAATTCTTGAGAGTTTATAAAGTAAACAGAAGGTTAGCAAAAAGAACCTTGAATTTTTATCATCTATGGTATATGTATATAATCTGGATAAAAACATATATGGTCCAGTTTATAAAAGCTCTGTTCTATAAACATTTTGAATTGTGAAAATTATTATCATATTTTTTAAGCAAGTAAATTCTATTTGTCACCAAAACAACATCAATTTGACTTGACTTATATTTATATCTTTGATGATAATAAAATTATCTAGAATTGAAAGTATTTATAAGCTTTATTAATTTAACTTTGACTTACATGAGGAAGCTAACTTAATGTTGAATAATTTCCAATATTTTATGTAATAAAAGTTTACTTTAGTCAGCTGATATTTTGCATGATGATAAAATCAATACTTTAATCTGTGCCAAGAGGTTTGATTACTATAGACTTGGGGTTGTTTCTTTAATTTCATTGCTGTAACAGCCATGTTTGAAGTTGCATTAATATAAATATACGCCAGTTTGGATACTCAGAGTACAAATACATTGACAGGATACCATTACTTTTCATTTCACTCGTGTTGTGTAAAATAAATTAATCTATATTTTCTCCAAAATGCCAAAACAAAAGTTTAAACTAAAAAGATAAACATATCTCACTCAATTAATTATGCACACATAAGTTATGTTAATTTCATTTACTTCCTAAATCAAGAGAGCTGACTATTTTATTGCTATAAACACATTATTTTAGTTCATGCCTGATATCAAAATACTTTAAAGACCAATAAAATGTATACGTCAGTAACCAAGTGCAGCCCCTGAAGTTGACATTATAGCAAACTTTTAAAGGTAAATTTACCTTTATAATAGTTCAAACATACCATTCGAGACATAATTCAACTCTATTAAAGTTGGAAGTCTCTTTAGCCATTAAAGTACACTATTGAAACAAATGAAAAAGAAAAACTGTAGCCAACCAGCGAAACTTTCGTTGCCTCTCAAAAACTCTTCTCCAAATTGCCTAAGTCGACTTGTCGCTCGAGATTCCCCATTTGTTCGCCCTCTCTAATCCTCCGCGGGCAAAAATCATCCCAATCTCGGAAGAGGAGAGAGAGAGAGAGCCGCCCGGTCGGCAGACACACTCGAATTCTCCGAGGTCGCATTATTTCCGATCTATTTATAAAAGGCGTCCGTTCGACGCGCGCTCCGTGTCGTCTCTCTTTCTCTTCACTCTCGCCGGTTCGCGCGGAGTATACTTACTTTACCTACCTATCCTACCTACGGTTCTTCGGTGAGGTTTGCATAGCGAGTCGAGGAGATGGGCGGTTGAGTATATAGTCGATATTACCAAGAGAATATATATCTTTTTTCGTGGCGCTCTCTGTGTGTTATGTTTTCTTGCTACCAGGCCTATAGGTAAATATGACCTTACAGATATCTTAGCTCGACAGAAACCTATTCTATTAGAATTCCGAAAACCCATCTCGTTTCACCCGCGTTCGTCGTCATCGTTGGCGAATGGAATTTTCATGCGGCTGGCGGTCGCTCGCGCGTTCCGCTTCCTCCATTTTCCTCGTTTTGCCCGCAACGGCGACTTCGCGAGAGAGCGAGTTACACCGGCGCGGTGGCGCAGCCGATGACCGCGAGATGTGCCGCTGGGCGTGTTGCCGCCCCGTGTGCGCGGATATATATTCTTCTCTCTCCTTGCTGCACGCCTCACGCGCTGTTGGCGTGCGTTGCTGCACTATTATGAGAGCTTTTCGCGTTTTAATTTTTGCAAGTATCTTGATTCAAGAGGAGTTTTGTAATTTGCAATCTGCATGTAGGTCACACAGTTATCAGAGAGATAGCGTGTCTAATATGCATTGTGTTACTTTATTCCATTTACAATCGTCTTTTTTAATGTAATTTACAATCGCTTCTTTGTTTACAACTTCAACTCCATTTCATAAACTCAAAACACAACATAGATCATTCATTGCTATCCAGCATAAATATGAGAAAACTTCGTGAACGAAAGAATCCTGCACCATCGACTTTCTGAGAGACTGAAACTCGGTGAAGAGAAAAAAAACGATCGTCTCGAGCTTAAAGTCATCGTAAATTTTTCTAATACTCTTGAGAGAGCCTCTCGACTGTGCCTACTCTCCACACAGTGCGCGGCCAACTTTTTGCCGCGAGGTTTACTCTTCGGCCAATGCTAATTGCGCTACGAGCGTGACGCGCTCAAGTTTTTTACCTGGATCTTTCAATGGAAATCGTTCGATTAGCCGAACGCGTGTAGTTATGGTCTAAGTGTCGTCTTCTTATTGTCAAAAGGAAAGTTTTATATGTAATAAACTACAACCGTAAGCAAGCTTCTGCGCTTCATTCTGTACTTCTGAAAAATGCATCGATCGTTTGCTTATTAAACGCATAGTTTAGCCTTTATAAATTCGCTGAATTACATGTGAGCGTGCAGAGATTTTCCTCGTTATTTTAATACGATTAGCCATCACAGCGCTGCGCAAATCGTCTCCTGTTGCGTACACGCGAGTAAGAAGAAAACAAGGCGATTCCCAGTAATGTTTAATGTCGGATTAAATATAGCGATAGTCCCTTTTACGATCGCTTCTTATCGTCTATTAATCAACTGTTTCGCGATGAATCATCAAAAACTACAGTCGAAAATCGATCCAAACCACAAGCTACACAAACGCAGCTACTTTCGCTGCACCTCCAGTCTAGCCACTCTGCGCAAAATTCAAAAAACCAAAGCGTATATTATACCTGTACCGCGGTGTATGTATATACAGCGCACAAAGAATTTCATTGACGTCACGTGCTCCACCTGGTCGGTCGAACGAGGGGCAAGGAGGAGAAGGAGGTGGAGGAGAGAAAGAGAGAGACGAGAAAAGACGCGCGAATGGGACACAAAGGGATGGGTTCCGGGTAATGGCGTTACGTCCGTGGGTATATATGTATATGAATCTTCGCGTGCCGTTGGGATGGGGTAGCTTTTTTGGGGTGAGGTGGTGGGTTAGGGGAGTTTGAGGCACGTTGAAACTGAGCCGAAGTTTTTTGGTGGTCGGGGCGTAGAGTAAATTAACGGGTTAGTTTTGGAGGGATACTTAAAATATGTTGAAAATTTAATAATCTAGTCATCAGCTGTTTTCCTAATTTTTAAAGTAAAATACACTTATTCTAAAAATTTTCATTTCATTTCTGTCCAATTTCTAATATTAACCGCAGCTCATGTTCACGACATTACTAAAAAATTGAATTTAAACTTCAACTCGTGACTTTAATCAACCCAACTAAAATCCTATCTTGCATACACTTGAGCTCGCAATTGACCAACCCGCATCCTTCCGAATCCAAAACAATCGATCCCACTCTACATCCACCCCTCTGTCACGTTACCCGCGCACGGGGACCTCTGGCGGCCTACTTTTCGCGGAAATCTCTATGCACCACCCGCTTATATGTGTGTGTGCACGCGTCCGTCCGTCCGCCCGTCTCGCGTGCCGGAATCGATCGCGCGGAGGCTGACTATATGTACGGCGCAGCACCAGAAACAGGCGGCAACCGGGCAAAGAGGTGTGTGTGTGTGTGTGTCCCGGCTGCTGCTGCTGCTGTTGCTAGGGTTTTTAGGTGGGTGGTGCAGAGAGGTTCGGTTAGGACAGTGGGGTGGGTTTAGAGGAAGATTTTAATAGTGTGGGTGAGGTGGATATATTGATCTCTTTTTTTTTCGGTGCACAGAGGAAGATGATGGTAGGCGTAGTGCAGGACTGTGTGTAGGGGTTCAAGGTGGTAAGGGATAGAAAGGAATAGAGTGGGGTGTAATAATTGGGATAAATATTTTGAAGGGTTTCGAAGTTTTCTTATATAGTTGGTCAGCTGAGATAGGTAGACTATTCGTAGCAGTATCAATAAAATATAATTATTACTTTTCAATGTAAAAATATTAAAAAAACTAAATAAAGTCCTATAACTTTAAAGACTATATAATACACAGAGATAATTCTGTGTGTGATACTCCATTCACCAGCCGTAACTTTAGCAAAATCTAAACAACGAGTAGATTCAATTAAGGGACTCCCGAGTATTCACTCTTCTTTGGATCGACGTCAGTATAAATAAATCACTGACTGGCTCGACGCTTGCCAGAAATTACCCCTGCTATCGCAATACGCATTTTTCTCTGTTTATCCTAGCCGGCGCCTGGACGCGTTCCAGCGTCTCTGGAATATGCGAACTTTTCCGTGTGTAATGATTAGAAAAAGTTAGTTTCTTGAGTATTGTGAGAAGAAAACTAATTTTCGGCGAAGGAAAAGAAGAAACTTTGTGGCCGAAAGTTTTTTCTGGGTCCGAAGGCAGCGAACTCAACATAAATAGAGGCATTAACTTTTCATCCAGTTGTGCTTTTATATCGACTTTTAAAACTGAACCTTTATATGCGGCACTTTATATAATAAAGCGAATTATATTTATAGAATACATCATGTAATATGAAGCGGATAAAGTGTAAGGGCAAATTAGCTTTTTTTAATACAATGAAAAATGTGAATGTTTGCATGTACACGTTATCAACGTGACATATGAATTTTTTATTACTCGTTAATAATTTATCTGCTATTTAAGGGCTTCGCAGGGAAATTGCCGGGAAACGTTATACGCGGTATTAGTATTCAGGAACAGATTAGCGGTTGTCAGATTGTTATCCAATTTTTAATCATTTTTGTAGAAAATGCTTATTCACACGTTTAATAACGTCGGAAAGCTGTGTCTTAGTTGACAATTAATGATTAAATGCCGATTTTGTAAATTAGAAATTAGGATCTATATGTGTAAAATACTTAAATAACATAATAATAAATTAATCAAAAAGTAGGTCAACGACATAACGATGGAAAAAAAGATAAAAATTTCAAAGCTATAGAAGTATAAGTTTCAAACGATACGAGAGTGCCTTGAATTTCCGTCCTAAAAAACTTAATTACATCTCGTAACGCTATTCTTAGCCACGTTATTCAATTACAAAGAAAATCTCGTCATGATAAAAACTTGTGCTTAAACGACAACAAATACATTTCCTTATGATTATTTAACGCTATTTTAACTATTAAACCACAAAATTAGAGCTTTTTAAAAAAATAAAACTTAATCTAGTCCTCAAAGTTTCCAAACTTGGCACTGCAAACACACTTTTCCACCTTAAAACACAAGGTATTCTCAAAACACCCCCAAGAGAGTCAATCGTCTCCTCAAGAGCTCTCGATTTTCTGCCTCCACCGACGCGGTCGATTACACGCGCGCGCTCGCGAATTATCGAGCGAGTGGAGAGAGAGAGAGAGAGAATGAAGACGAGGACATACACGCGCGCGCCTTCCTACACGATGCGATGACCGGCTGGTTACCTTGCTGCTGTGTGTTGCAGGCGCTGGCGTCAAGATGGAGCAGTTTCAGGCCACCCTGGACCCCAGGAAGCAGGAGTTGCTGGAGGCCCGCTTTCTCGGAGCAAGGGTAAGTTTCTTCTCCTTTTTATTATATATTGTATGTGTAAGCGTGGTTTGAGGTTTTTGAAATTGGGTCGAGGTGTAGAAGTTGCGAATTCATTTAGAACCTTTAATGCTGTACGATTAATCTTCAAAACGGGATTATGAAAATTTTTAATATCCTGCTCGATTATAGTGCTGATGATTCGAGAACTCATTTCTATCCGTTAAAATGCGTAAAAATGCGTATACATAAGCAGGAAGCGAGATTTCCAGCTCGCACTGTTGACAAAAAGTGTTTATCAAATACATAATATTTTATCCATTACATTAGCATATACGCGCTCTGCCCGACCTGCTGTTATTCCATAACAGTTATTTTTAACTGCTGAATTTCAGCAACATTCTAAAGCTTCCAAAACAAATTGATACCACCACCTTTTGTTTATTCAAAAAACAAATTTTATTTATATTCACTACAAAAAAAAAAAATCTGTATGCTTTGATTATACAAAATTCCATGCTTCTTTTCCATAAATCATTCTACCCCTTCGTGTCACGCTTTTTCACTTTCATAAGTCAATAGAAAAAAAAAACCTACAAAATTATAAAATAAAAGAAGATTTTCGCAATTTCAACACCCACATTTCTCGCAAAAAATCTCGACTTGATGAAAAAAACCCTTTACACCGTCGACTATTTTCCCCCCTTTCAACTGACTCCAGAGCTCTCCCCCGCGTATAGACAGACTGGGCACCGGGTTGAGCACCGCTGCTCGCCGGAGGAAAAAAGGGATGCAAGCTACGGCGGCAGTTCTCTTTCTCTCTCCTTCTGCGCGCAAGAGAGTGAACACGCCGCGAATTAACGCGCACGCGCGGATTAGAACGTCGTGTATGACATAACGGCGATTCGTGTCGTTTTATTATATCCTATAGATATATATATTAAAGGTATATGTATGTACGATGCGAGATGTGTAGCTGGCTTGCTGGAAATTAGAGAGCTTGCGGGTGATAGATTTACTGCGATCGGCAATATTAAATTCAATTCGTTGCACCACTATGAGAATATTTATGGGTAAACATTTATCAAGCTCACAAATCTTAGAAAACTAATCCCTTTATACGAGGCGGACTTCATTGCAGGGTTATACAGTCGCACCATTGATCAGTTATCCCTTTCAGATGTTGACCAAGCGTTCGCATCAGTTGCGTGTACCCTCAGTCTTTTCTCCTGAAACCTCCGCGAGAAATTTTTTCACCATTCTTCGAACGAATCTATACACACCATCGAGTTCTCGAAACCCTTTTGACCCTTGACCGCGGGATAAAAATCGCCGCTCGCTGCAGGGTCTCGTCGAAGCCCCGGAAGCAAGCACCTCGATCGATCCGCCCTCAAAATCTACCGCCTCTCTCCCGTGTGTTCTCTACGTATATATAGTTGTAGTTTCGCCCCTGCCGCACGCAAACTCTCTCTCTCTTTCCGCGTGGCTGCTGGAACGCGGGGTAATCAGGTCGTAACAGTTTTCGAGTTCTCCGGGGTGGATGGGTAAAGAAGATCGGTCAACTTTCCCTCTACATTAAAGTATAATTGAAAATCAGTGATTATATGCTTATTTGATAACCGAAAAGTCCTCCCCTCATTAAAAAACAGTATCTACACGACGATGTACCTCCTACAATCCTTTCTTTCGAATTTCCCTCCCAACCGCCGACAATCACCAAGATTTATATATACTACCGCATCGTCACCTCCTTCACAACCACACAACGACGACGACGACCTCGCGCGCGCGCTCTGCGAGAGCGAAAAGGAAAGTCGCGCGGGCGTGGGTAGGTATAAGGTACACGCGAGTAGTCGCCTCGACGGATGATAAAACGGAGGCGGCAGCGGCGGCGAAGAGGAGTAGTAGACCGGATTGGCGCTGTTGTTCCGCGTCGGGGGATCGAATTAGGCGGCGGTCGGTGTTGGTTTTCGCACTCTCTCGACGCGCGTATAATAAGGTGAACGCTCGCGTTGATTACTTTTCGAGCGCTCAGAGATATTTAAAATGTCTCTCTCTCTCTCTCTCTCTCTCTTTCTAGCAGAGATTATTATAATTTCATCGTATAAGAATCCTCGAACCTCGAAAAATTGGTAGACATCGTTGGGTATATCAGTCGACCTTGACACCCGCAAGTCGCAGACTCGATCCCTCGATGACGCATCGTCCGCGTACGGCAACAGCCCCGCCGTATAATCTCGCTTATATGTATATATATGTATACCTCCTCCGCCATTTTCGCTCGGCCAGGTAAACGCCGCCGCAAAATCGCTTTCTTTTAGACTCTGTCGCTGTAGGTATACTTACATGTGTGGATACAAGATTGTGTATATAGGAGACGAGTCATCATTCTCCCGTTGACTCAGCCCTCTCACTTACAATGGGCTACCCGATCAGAATTATCTCTACGCTGATTTCTTTTTACTCCAAAAATAAATATATATATATTCGATTGAAAACACCATCGTACATTTAATTAACTATCCGTGACCCCGCATTTTCGCAGCGTCACCACTGCAGATCCCTCGCTCACACCCAACAACGACGACAGCGCTGGCAACCGAGTAAAATTCCACTCTCTCTCACTACCGCGCGCAGTGCTGCGCGCGGGGGGGATACTTTTCGCGCTCCCTCGCGGTCTTTGCTCTCTCGCTCTCATGCAAATCGCCCCCCGCGCTCACGGTTTTTCCCTTTTGTTCTCCCGCGGCGGTGGCTGACCGAGGAGAGAGAGAGAGAGAG
>JAPYZO010007471.1:0-11104 GCA_030522905.1 Torymus flavipes | reverse complement strand
TAATACTTTTCATATTGACTGACAAGGCCAAGACAAGAGAGAAATTTTCAAGAATTTACAAGAGCGAGACAATACTTGCTTTTGTGCAGCTCTAGGGGGATGGGATTTAATGACTGATAAGGGGGGCTGTATCTGAATGTTATCTCTGGAATCGACGAAGCAAAACGAGGATGTTTTCATCATTTCCAATGTCGGCAGACTATAAGCGAAACTACGCAAACCTTTAAATGGGAAAGTTTGTTTAATGAAGCTTAATTGCGCTACTTTGTTATTTTACGGGGACGAGAAGGACATTCGTAAGTATCCCCAGCCGAAAAAAGGATCTCTAGAGAGAAGCACCTTGCTCGCACGCAGGACCCACGTGAAAGTAAAACGCCCCGAAAAGACGCATCGCCGCTGCAGAATGAAAAATAAACGTAAAAAAATAATAACTCGCACACATACACACATATAAGAGACCGAAGAGGGTCTAACTAAGGAGAAATCGCATCGAGAAACGAGCCAAGCCGAGGGATTGACTCTCCCCAAAAATTCCGGGCGTTCCAGCAGGGGCCAGCCAAAGCTGCTGCGACCGCGCGGGTAGTTTCGGACCCCATAAAAATCTCTTCCGCCGAACGCGCGTGTAAGTCATTCTCCAGCGCGCGGCTAGTTCTCAGTCTCTCTCTTTCTCTCCTGTTTTAATTCCTGGCGTGCGCGACAACAGTTGCGCGTGGATCAAATTAATTTTTATCGTCGCTCGCGCAGGAAAAGCCAAAGCGGCGGGTAATTGTCCGAGCGACCTTCGCCCAAAGGCACTTTCTATATAGTATATAGGTGCTCCGAACCGACGACGACGCGGGCTTCGCGCGTTAATTGGCCGGCGCAGCCGCGGCGGCGACGACGAAAACGACTGACGCGGGCGCGCGCACAGTGCGTATAAATATAAAAGAAATGAGTTGTAAATAATTGGCCGCGGCGGTGTGTCGGCAGCGAGAAGTGTGAGAAGAGAGGTGTTGGTCGCCGACAGGGAATATAATGGCGAGTTTGAGTTGGTATGTATGGTTTCGGGCCGAAGGGTACACTTTTGAAAAGGGCAATTTGTTGATTGGAAAATTCACCTTGGCTTTTTGATACAATCGATGTGTCGATCAAGTGTCGATTAAAATTGTAGAGTTTTTTTATATTTATGTCGTCGTTACGTGGCAATTTGAAAGAGATGAGGAAAAAGTGTGTATATCACTTTGAATGCTAGCGATTGCAGGTTTAAATTGCGCGTATTATATCGTGGGAAAGGACTTTTTGACAACTCAGTTGTTGCTCGCGACTTAACACTGTAATTCACCGATGATAGTGACCTTCAATTATTGAAATCCAATAAACTGCATCAAAAGATCAAAGAATTTCATTCGAACTGTAACAGCTATGGACATTTGATCAAAACTTCCCACGACTGACCAAGATTGACAATAATCAGCCTTGTCAATAACCAACTTTTTTTTCGGCAACATTATGCGAATTCCAGAAAAGATATGCCTGGTTTACACAATTGGCCCCAACATTGGAAACCGTTTACATATTTAAACTCGAAATCCTTTGCAGCATAGAAATTACCACTTATACTTTCAAGAAAATAAGACACAAATCCTAGATATTCTTAGTCCTATTCATAGGCCCCCCTGGCCATTATGCGTACACAAATTCACGACGCGCCAGCGTAAAACAGTTATCGGCTACGAATTAAAAAACTCCCTACACACATCTTCTCCTTCCCACCATCGGAGTGGGAGCTCACAGTTCGCTCGTTCGTCTCGTTTTCAAAACAAGCCCATTCTCTCTACCTAGCGCGCGTGCGGCTTCAATTCGCCTCGGCAACAAACACTTAATTTGCATGTGAAAACACGTCATTACGCATACATATATTTTCCCGGGAGACCGCTCGCTCGCGCTGGCAATAAGTTTTGACGAATGTCGCGAAAAAATAAAATGCTGTCGCTTATTCAAATTATTTTCTGCGCGCAGAAACTACCTTTCTTCTCGTTAATGTGTATCCGGTTTTACCGATGAGCTGAAAGCTCGTTTTCTCGTGTTGCGCTTATGTGCAGTCGTCGGCAGAGGCTTTTATATACTACACAGCCGCGTTACGACAGCATACACACAGCTTGCGCGAGTCTGAAAGTTTTCCCAAACATAAAAGACAAAGTACTTGGATTTCACTCGGCGGGTCACGGTGGCAACGGCAGTAACGCGCAGCTCACGCGGATGAATTAAAGTAAAAGCGAGTTTTACGACCCTGAAATTGGAGAGAATTTCTTTCAGCCAGGCTGCTTTGGCCGAGGTGCGCACATTGCGCTCTCTTGGTTAATTCGTAGCGAATTTTACTTAAGCGTTTACCTTCGCGCGCTCCTTCTTCTGCAGAAAGCCGAAGAAAAAGGAAAGGGAAAACAACGATCTGACGCTTGTTATATATATATATTCGTGTGTTTCGAGGATTTCGTAACATCAAACTAACGTTTCTCAAGATTTCGCTCCGGCAGTGTATATAGGGAACGTCGTCGCGTTGTTGGAGGGGAGGGAGAAAAATCCGTAATTTCGTAGGTTACGTACATATATCTTTTGTTGCGGGAAATAAATTTATTTTAATTGGAGCAGCCGAATGCCTTTGGCGGGGCATTAAACAACTAATTTTATCCTTTACTTCCTGGATTTCGTTATATATACATGCGAACTAAACACATCTAATTTTGGTTAGTAAAACAAAAGTTTTCTTTTTGAATACAAAGGAAATTTACATACACAATTATACATACAACACTGTAAAAGAGTACAACATAAATTAAAAAAAGAAAAGTTTTACCAGCAATTGCTTCAGTAGCAACCTTATTATACCTATTTATATACATTTTACCATCAGCAACAACGCAACAATATCAATGTGGAATGAATTCCTACCGAGTCACTCCCTCATTGACTCTCTCATGCATGTTCGCACGAGAATCCCACGAGACAAACCCTTTTAATTTTCTATCGAGAGCCACACACATACACAGAAGCACATACATCATCATCCCCGCATACAAACCGCGAGCAATCCGCTAATAGATCAATCCGCAGCTAATTTCTTCCCTATCCTCCATCTCCCTCTCTCGCCTCGAGATAAAGCTAGCGCGCAACATCTCCCTTATATACATATATAGTATACAGGTACGCAGGCACGCATTCACGCGGCACTCGCGCGTAATAAACCGCTAAAACTGGCGTGCGCGTTCGTTATTGCCCTTCGCGTCTGCGCAAAAAGATACACGCTCGCGCGCGCATATAAAGCAGCGGAGAGAGGCTGCTAACGAATGACGGCCATTAATAACGCGCGCCTCGATTAATTAGGATTCCCCGGGATTTTTGCCGCGTAATCGCGACTCTAAGGAGATTCCTGAAATTAGCGGGGCTTATCTCAGAGCGAAAAAGAACTATATTCCGGGAGGAGAGTCTCATCCGAGAGAGTACACACGTCCCATACGAATACGCGAGCGCGCGCTAACGACTTCATTTCTCTCGTAAAATACGCAGCGAGTGCGCGTTCTTTCGACGTACGTATATGCGTGTGCGATATGCGCCCTCGTGAGGATGTGTGCGTGCGCATTGGTAGAGAGAGAGAGAAAGAGAGGTACGTAATAAACGCCTCGGGGCCTCTTTTACTCTCCTTTTCCCGGAGAGAATCGGAGAGATTTCGCCTTGGGTGCAGCCGCAGCAGCGCCATAGGTCAGATCGCAAAGTGCTTACGGCCTCGGGTTTTCGAACTTTTCTGCGCATCACACGCTCGAGGTGTGTTTTTATTATCGTGCAAAAGTACTGCGGTTCGCGATGTGAATGACTGCGGGAATATGCCTGGGCTGTGCGTGCTGCTGATGATGATTTCGTGTTTCCAATAGTGTACAATATAATGCATGAGAATTTCAAACGTGCAGCGCGCGAGATTTTTTGCAACGGAGAAAACGCGAGATGTTCGGGAAGATGTTACAAAACGCTTTTGCGCGTGATGCACGTATACATTGTTTTTCGCGCGTTACTTTAATTGCCTTTTGGTTACTGATAAATACGGAATGTCTATGTAGTTTTGAGAAGTATAGAGTGAGTATTTATGACGAAATATAATTAAATATACTTTTTGCAAAGTAATCAAAAGTTTTTGTAATGAAAAAAGTAATCAAGAGTTTTTGTAATGATATTTATATTAACGAAATGATAAATTATATTGCATTGCGAAGTGATAATTTTAATGAGCGCACATTTGTTTTTAGTGTACTTTATTCAATTTTAAAACAACGTAAATACTTGAGACGAGAAGAGAACGTTGTTTTATAGCAATGCCGTTTTGCTTTTCATTTCTTTTCCCCGGCCATACACGAACGAGAAGAATCTTTGAAACAACATCAAACACGGGCTTAAGTAATGTATAATAAAACACTAAAAATTACGAAACGTTAAGATTTAAAGCAAGAAATTTATAACAGGGAGGGAGCGAATGAGAGAGAGAGAAAGAGAGGAGAGGCTGCCGTGTGTATACGCTGGCCGGTATATACACGTCCGACAGGTTGCAGGGCTCCTATACGCGCGTCCGAGCGCTAGATCGGTCTGACATTCCACTCGGCTTCTTCGTGCGAGCGAACAGAAACACGAAGAAGAAGAACGAACGAACGAAGCAGCAACAGAAGAAGAAGAAGAAGGAGCGGAGGAAGGGATTCTTATATATACACGTTGCGCGGGTTTAAGAGAGGATGAGCAAAGAAGAGAACGAGGCGGTGCCGAGGGAGAGAGAAAGAGAGAGAGGGCAAAATTAACCGCAAATTGTTATAAGAAATGTTATACATGGCAAAATAATTGGGTAATCATTTTGGCGGCAAGAAATCGATGCCCGAACGATAGTCGATCGGTATTGCGTGTGTGCGGAGTTATGATTTTTATCGTATTCGTTTAATAGAGACGTTTAATTTTTTTTGCCCGCTCTCTCATATGTATGTATATGTAGATGCGCAAAAAAGGGCCTTGATTTTATTAGCGATTTTTTCGTGACTGCGTGTCCTTTTTTGCACGGTTTAAGAAGGATAACGTGAGAACCTACATGGTTAGCCTAATTCAACACGTTTAGCGTAATGGACAGGGGAAGTGAATGTATCCATTACTCTATAAAAACATTATTCATTCGGTACATGCAAATTTTTTTATTTACTCGTGTGAATTATCAAGCGTTATACGTATTGTAAAGTTTATAACAAATTCTGACATTGTTACACAACCATAAAAATTAAACTGTGATTTTTTCAAATCATATATGTTACCCGTGAAATATGTAGATTAAGAAATAGATACCAGGTAGCCGGAACCCTGTCAAACCTAAAAAAATATATCGTTAAAACGAAGATGTTATTAATTAACCAAAAAAGCCATCCATTTATCAAAGCCAAATTACCCGAAACCATTTCACAGCGTAACTAACGCTCCGAAACCAGATTCGTCGGGCCGAAAATCAGATGCAACCTGCTAATCACATCGTCGACGTAACCTCGAAGGTAGAAAAAAGTCGGTCGGCTCCCGAACACTGACTGTCCCTACGCACGCATGCGTCTCGTTCCCAGCTCCATAATATAAGGAGAAAACGCAACACAGCAGCCGCGACAGCAAGAACAACAACAACAACGACTTTTTCTCTCGGCTGCACGCGCTTAGGATCAATGGGCCGCACGCTTGCGGGCATTAACATTAATGTAACAGTACTCGCGGCTGCATACTAACAGCCGCATTATCACCCCACCCGACTCCTGTGTATAAACAGGTGAAGCGCGCACTGCAGCGCGCTCGTAATCTAATGCACCGTGAACGGGAGGAAGAAAGAGGGACCCCGAGGGACTAGAGCCGCACGCTGTCGTCGTCGACGCTCTCTCGGGGGAGTGTGTACAGTGTAAGTACATCCACGTCGCGTGCTCCTTATGCACCGGCGAGGAAAGGACAGGTGAAAAAGCGAGAGAGAGACGAGGAGGAGGAAGCGAGCGAGGAACACATCCTCGCGCGCGGGGAGAGATTTCGTGTGGCCGAGCAATGAAACGGGAGGCGAGGGAACAACAAGGGAGAGCTGCGTTTATGTACACGTACCTCGTGCGGTGCATATCGCACACGCTATATATATGTGATGTCGAGGAGAATAAAAAGGGCCTATGTGTGCTGTCAGTCTCGCGGGTAATCGTCGGCGCTGCTACTATATTATACTTTATATATATACGCTGAGGTTATTTAAAATTACTTCGTGGGTTTCCTTTTGTTTAATTGCAAATGATCGAGGCAATAATAGCATACGCGTCAATGCGCGCTAAAACAAAGGAAATTTAAAGAGCCGCCCTTAGGCGCGAATATAGTGACTGTCACGGGTAATTAACCCACATTCAAAAAAGATTTATCTATAACGATAATTGATTTCCGCGAATAAATTCATCCGCGATTGATAAACGTGCGAAACCGAGCCGAATGGTGCGCATGTGGTGCGCGCTCTGCTCGTGCACTCGGGGGGCGAAAGAAAACAAACGAAAGGCTGCGCCGCGCGCGTAACTTCTAAACATGCTCCTCGTGCGATGCATATTGCACGTGCCGCGTATATAATCCATAGCAGCAGTGCGTGCTGCATGCGCGCGCACATACGCAGAAGAAACGCGATCGAGTGATTAATGCCGCTCGAGTGAGAGGGGGAGGTAGAGTTCCGCCTTTTCCTCTCCCTTCTGCTCTCGATGCCGAGAAAGGATTCCGGACGATGCGACCTTTAATTAACTTCGCGAAGGGAGGATTGTTAATGAAGCTGTTATTCGTTTTTCGTCCGGCTGGCTTCGGCGCATAACGATTGTTCTGCTGTCTCCCCCCCGCTCTCGCTCTGGCGACTATCCGATCTAATTGATTCGCTAGAGCCGGGCGCCTCTTCTTTTTCGATATGCGATCGAGAGCATGAGCCCGTGCGGTCAGGGCGTATTTAATTGGAGATATAGAAGGGCCAGGCTGGTTGTGTTTCTTGCCCCCGAAGAGGGTTAGTTAGAGAGCGAGCAGGTGAGATTTTTTGCGCGGATTTTTACATAATCTTTACATTGAGTTAGGTGCGTGCGGCTTGGGATTGTCACTGCGTTTGAATATCAATTTATACTGTTCATAAGTTTGCTGCGGGATTGAATTAATGCTTATTAGCGTAGGGGAGTATTGATTTACGCGGGAGAATTTCAGTGCGTTGTTCTCGTGGTATATGATAGAATGGAATTTAAAAGTTTACAAATTTTTTTAGGAAACTTCTTTTGAAGTATTTAAACATGACAATGTGTTTTAAAGTATTCTGAAAATGTATGAAGAACGTCAATATATTCGTGAAGCCAAAATTAATATTTAATTTTATGATGAATAGTTTTTACAGTCTATAAAACTCTTAACCACAATTTTTTATTCCAACTATTTTAATGAAAATAAGTGGAAATATAAAATGTTTATCAACTTAGGACGGTTAAATTTGTAACGTCATTTAAAAACAGTAAAAAATTTTCATTGTATAAATATAAAAGTAAATAGCATATAACATCAAAGCAATTAATTTTAAATTGATCTTTTTAATGAGACAAGTGAAACTTTCTGGAATGCAGTATTTCCTGCATGCACGCGCGCACACTCACACAGGAAGACTTTACTGCACTGTTTACGAGCGTCTTTTTATTAAATATTATATAATAATTTTTTTTTTTTTCGAGAAATCGACTAAAAGAAAATTGTCGTATTTTCGAGTTTCTAATAATTACGCTCTCCACACAGCACGCGGAGTAGCTAAACTTTTCAAGTGCTCGGCTACAACACAGCGAGAGAACATTAATTTTAATATTGCTAATTTCAACGGTAGCGAGTTTTGTGCCTTACGACGACATAATAAATCCATGCTTCGTTAAAACGCAAAACAGCCCCGATGATCAACTTAGCGTAATGTAAAATAATTTTACTGCGCTCAGAAGTAAGAAGCTAATGACCACTAAAGGAGGAAGGCCTTTCCATATATTACATTCACCAGAAGCGACGCATGCACGAAAGTGAAACAGGAAGTAAAGAGACGCGCGCGAGCAATAAAACGAGAATGACCGGCCGCGAGAGACAAGTGCGCGCGCAAGCGACAAAAGTGAAAGAAAGAAACGCGAATAGAGAAGCGAACAAAAGTGCGTTATATACACGTGCGCACGTCCTCGAGGAAATATCAGCAGCGTGCGCGCGTGTCCGAAAAAACATGGGCCAAAGCGAATTTTGGGGCTATTGAAAAACAGCCTCGCGGCGTTTATTGTTTCCCTCCCGAATGCCATTGTGAAGACCAAGAGAGAGAGAAAAAAGAAGGACGAGTCCTGTTGTGTGTGTCGAGCTCATTCCTTATGCGCGCGCAGGCGCTGACACATCCCACACAGTGGGTCCCCTCCCGACGACAAAAGAGCGTCTCAATCGAAAATTTACATGTGAACGCTGCTGCTGATGTTCTCCTCGCTTGTCACCGCCGCTCTCGGTGTATATGTCCCACAGTAGCTGCCACGCACGTACACAAACACACACACGCACCCACGCGGTTGTGATCCCGACCTTGGGATATAAGGAAATAAAGGAGGAGCGAACGAGCGCGTTTGAATATTAATGCCTTCGATTCATATGCAAAGAGTACGAGGGAGAGAAAGAGAGATATCAGAGGAACGTCGTTGTAGATGCATTTCGTGGGTATACGTCGAGTCGTGTACATCGACAGGTTGCTCAGGGGGGAAGAGAAGAAGGGGGAGAAGGAGAACGACTGACTGGTTAATGGGAGCCGGGGTTTCGAATTTTTAAGATGATTTAGATTTCTGACGTGTCGTGAGTCCCCCCGCGCGTGTGTGTGTGCGTCAATACGCCTGGAATCGCTGATTTATGAGCGAGGGAACGATTTTTTTAAAGCGTAATTAAAAGATAATATTTACGCTATTAAATATTCCGAGGGCCTAGTTTCCTCGATTCCTGTGATTTTTCAAATGGCCCGCGTGCACGGTGGTTTTTCGGAAACATGTCCGCTTTAATGAGGAAATCTCGAATAAAATTAATTCAGCTGCATATGAGTATCACCGCCGTGGAAAATAATAATTAATTACCCTTGGAATTATAGCCGAGCGCATATAATTTATTATACAAGATACTAAAACATCTTACTAAGTGATCCGCGAGACATTTTCACTTTTCCGTTTATATATGTATATACATTGCAGTCGTGAGAACGTCGGGCTAAAATTTATTTATAATTTGCGGTTATATTAATGGACTAGATATATCACTCGAGTGCAAAAAGAAAGTAAAATGAAAGTTGATTACGTAATAAAATTTATCAGTTCTGCCTTTTTAAAGTGTTGAAGATCCAAATAAATGTTGATTTATGATGATGATGTCAAGAAGTATAACTCGCCGTAAAATTAAAATGTTTGTTACGTAAAAAGAATCGTTGACATGTATAATATAGTGCTTAAAGTACTTGATAGAAGATGTGACGAAAAATAAATAAATTAGAATTAGGAAAAATTCTATATTCACTGTAACTTTCTTTCTAAAAATTACAACTTAATCTAACAACTGAGTTGGTGCTTGGAAAATTAAGTGATAATTTCCGAGATATTTTGAGATGTAATATAAATTTTGGATTAGAGTTGTGACAAAATTGAGAGAAGCGCTCGCCGAGGTGTTCCATACTGTATAGCCGCTGTATAAAACTCTCTTTTGAGAGTGATAAAGTCACGGCATACCTCGATGATCGGGCGCAGAGTTGATGCACCGACGAAAAGCCCTTCGGACGATTTCCCCCGGAGTTAACGAGGTGTCGGCCAAACGAATGGCTCTTTTCGTAAGCGCCGCGTCGAAAGAAGCCGACGAGATTAATAACGAAAGGGGCCGACACGTGCGATGACCCTTTTTCCCAAAGAAAGAGAGGAAGATGCTTTCGACCGCGGCGGGAAAGATACAACGTAATTATGTACGGATGTAGAAATAAAACCGAGAATATCAAAGCGTAAGTATACTTACGGTACTGCTCGGATAAAAGGCGAGATGAGCGGCGAGAGAACTCGTTTTTTTTCATCTTTCGCGCCGCACTTTTCTTTACGAGTGGATCTTCTCTCTGCCTCGGTGTCTCTTTAATACGCGCGGTGAAAATTATTTTACATATCGGTTAAATGTGTCTATAAAACCGATGTCAGATGTAGGTCTCTTGGAAGACGAGCGGTAAGCGCGACGATCTCCTAATGTGGTCCTCACAAATCAATCGAATTCTTTTTTCCTAATACCGACATAAATACCGAAGATACCTTCAGAAGAGCAGTAAAAAAGTTTTTTATAATATGAATGATGGTTTATAATTGTCAAATTGTGTATGTTGATTTGTTATTTATCACTTTTAAAATGACTGAAGAACGGCAGTTTTATACGGTTTTATTTCATCACGTATATGTAGTTTTAGCGATAAAATATTTTATTATACTATTTAATGTTTTTTAAATCAATAAAAATATTTGCTTCGTAAAAGTTGAACATATATATTTTTTTCTCGTGGTGTTTTATTTTTTTATACCTGTATGCTTGATGTGATTCTTCATTGAATTTCTTTTTAATTGAAAAAAACAGCATAAATTTTAATGAGAAAAATATGTGAAATCGTGTAAAATATTTAATTATCGGGCGTAAAAAATAAATGAAATACTTTGTTCGGTGAGGAAATAAAAATATTTTTCTTGCTCTGGAAACCGGTCATGTTAAAGACCTTCTTTCAGAACACATGAACTGTTAGTCGTCAAAATATTTTGAATTTGAATGAATGCGTAACAAAAAGTGCTGCTGATTGCTCTAACTGTATATATTTTCTGGAAAAAAGCCTCAAATCGTTATCAATGATAAATCTGAAAAAAATATATATACACACTCGCATAAATTACTTTTAAAAAGAATATGCTTATACCCTTGAGATATTTTAATCCTGAGTTATTATTATTTTTAATAGCTCCTTTAATTAAGAAACACGCGTTATTATTTAATCTAAAATGGGTTACGTTTGAAGTGTCCCGACCTTCGAAAT
>JAPYZO010007470.1:0-11965 GCA_030522905.1 Torymus flavipes | reverse complement strand
CTCCAGTTGCCACATAAGAAACATAACGATAACCTCCAGAAACTTTAAAAGAATAAAATCGTTAACTGTAACGTCCTTCTTTATCTTTAAAAATATTTAATTCATATTATTTAAAATATTTTTTATTTATTGCCTGGAACACTACTGGAGATGCCAAACTGGAGTAATACTGTTGGTATAGCACATGCGTCTCCAGTAATCATAACTTTATTTTCTTCTCAGTGAATGTTATGAGTAAATTTCATGCCGTTCATCTTCTTGGAAGCATTTACTATCTTTTTCTCAAAAATATCAACAGAAAACAGAAACCCAATCTTCTTCGCATTTGTTGCAATCCATACAGTTAGAAAAATGCTGTAACAAAGCTTACGACTCCCCACAATTTTCTCATTTTATTAATACATGAGGCCCCACATCATTGTCCTTCCCATGCACCATTGCCGAGAAAAAGATAGAAGGGAACGAGAAAGCCCTATCCTCGACGAAGGTGCGGGATACGGAGTTTAAGTTATAGCCGCTAAGCGCGCGGGGCCAGCTCCTTCGAATCCGATTATACTGGTCGTTACAACTTTTCCTCGCGACCTTTTCCCTCCCCCTCCGGATAGTTGGCCGCTCTCCACGTCCAGGAAGTTAGCTCACGCTCTCCTCTCGTGTTTTTCTCATTAACATACTTTTCCGGGTCGCGCCGAATTATGCGACTATATAGTTCTTCCCGCGTCTCTCTCTCTCTGCCCTTACTCTACAAAAGAGAGGGAGCATGGTTTGATGTTCGTTTTGCAGAAATTTCCCCGTTGGAAAATTTCGCATAGCGAAAATATAAATTTTCTGCGAGCGCGTGACATCCGTTTCGTCCCTCTTCTTTGTTATTTTTTGGCTGATCTTATTTTTCTCTTAATATCGACGTTAAAAATAATGTTATGAGATATATTTATGCATCCATGCGCATTTGTTTTCGTTGCACAAATGCAATTTGAAAAGGTTTTGATTCTCTCCGGATTCCGGATTCTTCGAATTCTCGATCTAGGTCACATTAATGCAGAATTATGGAGGTAAAATCAGCTTTTGATGTTTTCATGACTATAACGAAATAATTTATGTACATTTTAATGAGTACGTATGTTGTGATGTATTATTGATGATAAATTTTCATTCGATAACATGTATGTTGCAGATTTATTTTACCCGTGAAATAATTGGCGTACACGTATTTTATTGGAAACTTTATACTTTATTTCCTCGATGGTTTTCTTCACCATCTTGAAGCTTCCTTTATAAGAAAATAGTAAAAACATCTCCAAGCAGTTGGGAGATAGCAACATACCTTTTGTCCCTGTCATGAACGTCTAGTTTCGCGATTTAAAATCGTTCGCTTCGTTCGTAAAGAGCCTCAAATTGGTAGAAAGGAAGTCAGGTGACACTCGCAATATCTCTAGACAAGACAATGACCCACACCGCCCTCGGCATATAGCGGTAACTCAAAAATTAAATGCATAAATTGGTCAGTTTCAAAATTTAAAATAGTACATTATGTAACAAGAGAGAAAAGTCGCTCTTGATTTCCGCGGGTGGGTTCGGACTGTCCGAGCGAGCGAAGCGAAGCGAGGGCAGTTATCACCCGAGGGAATCATCGAGTTTTCTCCCGAGTTACATATAGTACTTTATTCCCATTTCAAGTGTGATCACATTTAATATTAAGTGTATTATTTATTGATATTTGGCTGTTTATATGGAATTTTGGTCATATATTAGTTCATTCATTCGATATACATAATATATGCAAAATCGACCTAAAAGCCGGCACTAGTTTTGTGCGATTATTCAATGCTCTCTGATTTCTATTAAAGATTGAATGCGCTTATTATGATCCAAAAATACTTCTACGAACTGAATATTATATATACTAAATATACTGCTATGTACTTGTATTATTGTATATTATAATATAATAAATAAATTATAATATATTATTATACGTGAATGACTATTTATAATTCAGCCGCCATTTCGCACCGAACGGGCAATCACCAGATATTTAACCTTTGATATCATAATATCATAGCGAAATACAACTTCAATAACTATGTTTAAACTAAATATGTAAAATGTTTAAAATTTGATTTAAATCTAACGATGATGAAAACGATTATAGGTAGGTATAATTTAAATCGTTATTGCGTGTGTGTCTATAGCACAAAGTGTGATATCATGTTATAATATAATATGTTCGTTATAAATTTTTAATCACAAATATTAGGCTCATAAGATGAATCCCAAATAGAATTTTAATTATATATTTCAGTTTATTGCATTAATCAATTCATAGAAAAAATAATTGATTTCAATTTTTCTCAGAGTTTGTTCAAGATTAGAATACAACCGTATCGCAACCTCTTTATTTTATGTTTCTTAATATTTAACTTAAAATCTGTATCAATCAATAAAGAATAAGCATTCAATTCCAATATATAAAAACAGGTCACCTATAGCCACTGTATTTTCATTTGAATGAAAGAAAAAAACAACAGCACTTTCCGTTGCTAGAAAGAAAAATATGTTATTTTTCCGACTGTATGCACACCTCGACGCTCGTTTAGTTTCCCTCACATTCTATCCTGTGGTTCGCATCATACATAAATGATATTCATTCCAGGCACATATTGCTAGGCGTTTCGACAGTATAAGCATCAGGTAAATAGCGCGCACTATTCGCGTTTGTTATTAATTTCCGTACGCCTTCAAAGCAAAGATACCAAATTCGCGGCGTTCATACGTATGCACATCGTATGTGCGTGTATCTAAACCAGCACGAATACATCCTAGAGGCCTGCGTGCTTTTCCGATGTTCGGATGTTGATCTCACATCCTTTGCGGCTGCAAAAAATGTAGGGTAAACACTGGGAGGCGAGAGCACTTCAAACGAAAGTTAGTATGCGTAGGTTGGGGAGGAAGGGGAGAGAGCAAAGTTCAGAGGAGCTATCCTGTTGGGTATTAAATTCTCACTCGTCTGTCAATCTCGTGAGTACGAGTCGATCAATGGAAAATTTTATAATTATACCGGTAGTCGGGTGCTAGGGAGCGGGTCTTGAATATTTGACAAGCCGCGGGGTAGTGATGTATGCGCGTACGCGTTTAGGTATCGAGGAGCGCGTGGTGGCGCCTCGTTAATTCTTAATCTGTACAGACCGAATTTGCGAAACATGGGAGGCGTTAAGTCCTGCTTGCGTTATATTATGCAATAATATTTTTTTCTTAACTCAGGCATGAAATAGGGCTTTTTTCACGTGTGAAAGTAGGAGAGAAAATTTCGCATTTCGAGCGTATTTTGTAGAAGTATGGTAAGAAATATCCATTTATCAGCTAAAACAGGTGAGAAATGGACATTTCTCACTTGTTTTGGATGAGGATTGAAAATTTCTGCCTTTCACGGCGTTGTGTACGACTCGAAATGCCCAATCCTCTCTCCGACTCACACACGTAAAAAAGTCCCTGTCATGCCTTCGTTAAAAAAAATACGGTGTGAAACACGGAAATTTTTCCCCCTGTTGACATTTTCTCCCCTTGCTGCACAATGTACTATTAATTTTACGTAGAAAAATTTTCAAACTTTTATAACTATAGAAAGTAACTCTTTTACTTGAATCCTGTTACAGTCAGATTTAAAAGTTTTCTATTAGTTTACGTTAGTATTTACACCTTGTAGATTATAATTTAATTTTGTTAAAACTTTTTACATATTACGGTGAAAATACACAATACTTAAAAATAATGATTTTAGTTGTCGGAGATGTGCATATTGTTGAACGATAACCATTCCTCGAGACCTTTTTGGAACAACATTAGATTAGATTTCCTGATTCGCTCGTGAAATCGGGCAGTCCCTTCTCCGCCATTTCACTTCACCCTCCTACGCGCACGATTGAAATTGCGGTGATTGGGAAGGGAGGCATCCGTTTCGGGATTAAAGCAGCAGTATATATTCCCTAGCAGAGACGTATATACGTACATATCCGCGAATAGCTTAGACTGTTTATTAATTCGTTCCACTTTACCTTCTGCGCGCTTTCTCGCAAGGGTTTGTCTTATTGCCCTTGTGTTTCTATACATCTTAGTAGATAAGAATCATTGATAATTGCTATTGGACATTACTAACAAGAAGAGCTTCTCAATCCCAGATCACATATTTGGCTAAAACTTCATGATGTCATTGTTTGAGCCAAAAAATGAACCCCGGTTTAAGAATGTTGTCAAGCATAGAGTAGTTTTGTTGATCGGATATCAACGAACAAAACGTTGCATAAACATTTGCGCTTTCTTCTAACGGTTCTAACTTTGCAGTAACACGTTGATAGAATCCTTTAACAGACAAATTATTAACAATCAAAATTGACAAAGAAATCATTATTTTGCTGCTAATATAATCCGTTGGGTAGAATTGATTAATTCTTGTTTTTTTTTTATACGTAACTTATCATTGTAACTGTAATCTGTAAAACTATGATTTTAGAGTTATGATGCTTAACCTTTGAACCATAAAAGTAAAAACGGCTTTCTCCTTTGATGAAATTATAAAAGACCATCGAAACCATCGAAAACTCCAATTGAGTATAAAAGTTAATATAATATATTATTTTAATGAGTAATTTTACTCTCTCTCTCCCTCTCTCTCGATTATACAATACTAAAATTTACAAATTATATTAATCAATTCCATTTGTACGCATAAAAAAATAATTACGTCGGACAAACGGTTATTTGAGAGGAACTCTCTTGCCTTTTACAATCGTGCAAATTAATGAAAATCATGCTCACTTTATTCCAAACGAAAGATAATCATTTGGAAAATGGCATTTCAAACCTCGCCGCAATCCTGCGGTATTTCCGTTGTGTGCGCGTGGACGTGCGAGACCTCAAAAAGAAAGCCACGGCATCAGAGAAAGAGAGACGAGAAAAAGTAATACCTCACCGGATCATGATATACCGCGATGCATATGACTGATTGATACTTTCCAAAACAAACGCGTGCAGTGGCGGTACAATTTTCTACGGCCGCTTTGCCGGCGTCGGTGTCAAAAGCCTTGCTCGCAACACATATACCGCCATGCCGCATCGCTTTTTATTCCGCGAATCGAAAATGCCAAAAAACCGCACAGAGAGAGAGGGAGAGAGCACAGGCGTCCACAAAAAATGGAATAATCGCAAGCTTCGAAAAGAGAGAGATGGGGAGAGAGAGAGATAAAGAGGGGGAGAGATAGAGAGAGAGAGGGAGAGAGAGACAGAGAGTTTCGATCGCAATGTAGTATAGCGACATTGGTAGAACCGATGGAGGTCCAGTGACGGCAGATAGAAAGACCCGGTCGTTTCGTTTCGATCCTCTCGCCGGGTGAGAGCAGAGGAGGTTTTCAATCAGGCTAATTGCACTTCGATCAAGCAGAGCTGCTCCTCGACCGCCTGGACGAACTCGACTGCTCCTCGTACCCTCCAAATGACAATGGGCCGGCGCGTTCCTTCCGGAAATTGAAAAGCGCCTCGCAAGCGAGAGAGGGAGAGAGAGACAGAGAGAGGGGCGAGAGCAGAGACGAAGAGAAATCGCGAGATAACGCGCCCAATGGTCAAAGAGAAATAGTGAGCGTGACAGACAGCGCCGATAGGGAAGGCGCGAAAGAGATGGAAGACTGAGATGGAGTTAGCGAAACGGATAGAGACGTGCGAAGAGTGTGACGAAAACAAAAGGTGTAAAGGGGATGAACGCGTGTCGATGAGGAATAAAATGCCAATGGGTCTATGCTCGTGTGCGAAGGGCTGTTAAGTGATTGTGCCCGAGATTTTGTAAGAGGTCTGTTGTATTTGAACGAATAACTGTAATTCGGTTGTATTCTTTTATAAATAAATTCGACCATTCATCACGGCAATTTATTTTATGCTTCGATAATAACAGATTTTTTGTTTTTCACTCACTGTACTGATTGTTTAATATCATTTCATCTAAACCATTTGAGTTACATTCTATATATGGCCGAATCCATCTCAAATCGAACAGTTGGAATACGTCTACATCACCGATTATTTTAAATTTGAAGTATTGCTGATCTTCTCTAAAGATGATTCGACAGGTACTTTTTAATTTTTCGAATGCACTAAAACTGCATCTGGTTGGCAATGTTCAATATTTTTTTAAGTTCCTAACTTTAAAATTTTATTTTTCAAAATCATCTTCAAACTGCTGCCATTTACAAATTTTTTGAGCTTTTGAATAAATTATACGTGGTTGTACTTAGTTCAACACCTTTTTTTACCCCCTGAATGATATTTGCATAAAATTGAAAAATGCATAAGTTATGCAGTTTTTACTAAAAAAAATGCACCTTTTAAAAAAATGCACCTATTCAAAAAATGCATTCGTCTCAGAAATCCCATTTTTTATGGTTTTTTTTTTGAGGTAGAAGGTTGTAAATACCTACTCAACACAATATTTGAAGTTCTGTGAGATTGCCTTTCGAGAGAGAAAAAAAATAGATTGAAATACAACAAAATTTGTCATGCCTTTAGGTGGTAGTCAGTGATTATTCAATATAAACGTCTTTGTGTTCATACATAATTTAAGTAATGTACTTTATTATATTATATTATTCTTTTACGTCCAGAAGCCCCCGAGCAACGCCAGAAAAAGGTATAGAATGGTTTTCTGTCGGCGTGAACTATAGTGAGCGGGCAAGCGTGGTGCGGCGTCACGCGGACGTCGCGTCGTCGCTGAGCGACTGGGACGCTCGCGCGCGAGGGAGAGAGTAAGTGTGTGTGTGTGAGAGAGAGAGCGAGAGAGAATAAAGAGATTAAAGAGCAACACGCCGAATGGGGAGTTCCGAAGTGCCGAAGTTATCATCGCGTGGATCGTTTTGTGTGCGTGAGTCTGGGTAGTGATGATCCTATAACCACGTATAATAGTTTACTCAAAAGCTTTAAGGTGATTTAATAGTCCTACCATTAACCCTGTTTCATCGATGGAACATGTCAAAATAATTAATCCTATACAAAAAAAGAGATGGACTTGAGATTGTCACCTTTAATGATTGTGATTGGTTGATTTGGAATGGACATGTAAAATTTGATTGGCCCACGATACAGTGCGCGAAGCGCGCATTAACACTTCTAGTATACATAATAAAAGGGTAATGGTTTGCGTCTTAAACAAATTCACTGGCCCTGCATAATCCTCTAATACATTGTTCTATGAAGTTTTGAAACAAAAAAATGATGACACCTTTGTTTATTCTTAGAACGAAATTTGGTTAATTTTGAGCATAGCGAGTGCGATAAACGCCGTGCAATAATGGACTACTTAAGTCACAGATAGGCGTGACCTAAGTGCGGACTTGGGTCACACCGTGCTATAAAATATTATACGATACTTTTACATGTTTCATCGATAAAACAGTGTTAGTATAATCTCTCTTAACACTCGTAAAATCTCGTCGAATGCTTTTTAGAGAAAAACAGCAATACTTGAAATTCAAAATGATTGGTGATGTCGGCATACTCTAGCTGTTCGAGTTGAGATGGCTTCGGTCATATATACCGGTTGAATATAGAAATCTCAAATCGGGATGTCTTGATGACAATTTTCGCGGATTTCATAATGGCAACAGATTTTTCCAATCTAACATGTAGCGCTCTGAGGACTGATTAGGTGGTGGTTGTAAATTGTCGCAAATGTTCTCCTGGTCAAAATCGATTCCATTATTTTCTTAATCAATAGCGAGTTTCACCGATAATCGTGAAAAACTAAACGCTTTTCTTGGACATTTCTATATCCATAGATGGAACGGTTTTTTTGACCATATTCACCATATAATAGACATAATAACAGAATAAGTTTTTTCACAAATTTACATTAGCTTATTTATGAGTATTTAAAAGATATCAAAATTTGACCAGTTTTTTTAGTTAGAAAATCGGTAGTAAGAGGCTTGCTATTATGGCGAGGAGTGAGAAAGACAGAATCAAACGGAAAAATCATTGTTTTCATTTGCATTCTCTAGAACAGTGCTATAAATGAATTAAATGCCAATAATTCGGTTTACGTTTTGGTTAGCTATCTTTTTTTAATATTTAGTTTTAAATAAATGATCAGATTTCAGAGAAAATTTAATAGAAATATTTTTCGGTTACCTTATATCTCCATTAAATAGAGAATATGCCCAGAAAAATCGTTTCATCACTACCCAGACAACAGCTATTTTTATTAGCTATTTATTAATTTCCAGGCTATTTTCGGTAGAGGTAATTTTTACCAGAGTCTAATGTAAATGTTTCTAAATTTAAATTGCAAATGAAACCATATTTTCTGCTGGTTTATTTTTACTTAATTATTTTATTTCCTATCTATTAGGTATTCTTGACCTGGATAATTAAAATTAATAATAGACAAATTTTCAATCTTTAGTTTTTCTTAGTATCAGGGAACTGTTATTATCACTGTTATTATATTTTATAGCTTAAAATAATATATTGTAGGCACAACATTTAATCTTATCCTGCGTTAACTAGAAAAAGTATATATATATATGAAGTAATAGACAAAACATCCGTTGAACGCTTTAAAAATATACATATTCTCTGATAACTGATCTCGGGATACGTGTCTCTTTATGACGAATTTTTTTAACAAAGAGGAAAAGATACTTAATCTGTTGAGTGCAGTCTTTACTTTTAGTAAGAAGAAACTATTTAAACTCATTTATTATTCAACACTTTCTATCCTATCCAAATAAAATATTAGGGCAGGTTATCTCGCATATGTATGTATGTATATGTGCAATTCTCATGAAAGTGGCGACAAAACCCGAAATCACGATTTGAAAAGCACACCTCCGGTGTGTGGTTTTTCTTGTTTGTTGTAGTATTTAAAATAAAAATCCGTAATTGTACAGCGTCCATGAAGTGGACTACTTTTTTTAGAGCAACTTCTTACTTTTTAAGAAAATGACAAGAAAAGCCTTTCTCGTCAAACCTCAGCCATTTAGCCCAGGACTGATCTACTCAAAGTTTCAAAAAAGAAATTAAAACTACGGAGAAAGAGCTTCAATTTCCTTTTTTGAAAATTGAAAAATGTTGTTGATTCCTTCAAAAGTTACAAGGGCGTTTGACGTTGAACGTCGAAAAGGCAGGAAAATGCACAAATCGTAGGAATCGGCAGCGTCGATTTTTTTTCTGCCTTCTCGACGTTTAACTTCCAACCCTTGTAACGTTTGAAGGAATCAACATTTTTCAATTTTCAAAAAAGGAAATTGAACCTGTTTCTCTGTAGTTTCAAATTTTTTTTAAATTTTGAGTAGATCAGTCCTGGGCTAAATGGCTGAGGTTTGAAGAGAAGGGCTTTTCTTGTCATTTTCTTCAAAAGTAAGAAGTTGCTCTAAAAAAAGTAGTCCACTTCATGGACGCTGTAAAACTACGGATTTTCATTTTAAATTTTAAAGGTATGCTCGAAAAAAATTTTTCAAATCATGATTTCGGATTTTGTCGCCACTTTCATCAGAATTGCACATGTACAAATTAGGAAGCCTGTGCAACTGTGAAAGAGGAAGCCGACTCATCAAAATAGTAGCAGAAAAATGCACTATTATGCCCGAGCTTAATTCGCGCTAACTTAATTCATTTATAGAAACCCTGAGTGTCAATGGAAATATCTGCATAAACAGGTATACGTCGAGACAAAGAGCGCCGTATAATAAGAGCTGGATTGCGTAAAAGGAGAGGAGCAGCAAACTGACAGACGGTGGAGCTAGGACTAATGGTGGATCTCGAGTCTAAGGAGATTGCTGAAAACCCTGAAATTCTTGGGAACTCAAGTAGCGAGCAGCTCGGGCAAAATTGCGAGACCCGTGAAGATCCGCGGGCCGCGCGTGCGAATGCCGTCGTGCCGATTTCATTCCAGGCCGCTGGCGACGCCGACATCCGGGAAGCTCCTTATACCGCTCTTCTCGACGTATATAGGTGTACGTGCATCGGGCGAAAACTTTGAAATTTATTTGACCGGTGACGCGTGAAGTTGTTCCCTCGGCTTTTTTCGGTAGTCGCGCCCCTCTCGGCGCATGCGCGCCTCCCTATCTGGCTTCTCTACCCTGAGCTCTCCGAGTGCCTTTGTGAAACTTTGCATATTTGCGCGTTGTTGAGATTCTTAATGTGGGATTTCGAGAAAATTTCCTCTCCGCGCGTTGCGATAGGACTAAAGTGAAAGAACTTTCCTGCTCAAGCCGTATATTGTAGATACTATATATATGAACAAGATGAGAAAATTATAATTTGATAATTGTCTGTAGATGAATTTATGGAATTTATTTATAGACAAGGAAATAGAGACTCTTTGTGTGCTGTTTTTAAATATAAATGCAAGCACAAAAATCTGTATATAATTTATAAACGAATATTTCTGCCCAATAAACTTATCCAAAGATATGCAGACGATATCACTCCACGAAATTTCAAAGCGATTTAATTAATTTTACTCTAGCAAAAACAAAAACCCATATAAATAAAATAACCTCTATCTGGTCAATGAATCATAAGTAGCAATAAAATCTAAAAAATGTTATAATTTCAAACTACGTACATTTCTGTGATATTATTTTATGAAATATATAAATCCTTTTGTACAATAATTTCATATTAAATAAAATAATCTGATGTGCATGTAACTCTAGAGATGTAACTCTAGAGATGCAATCAAAAAATGGATTTTTGACCCACCATCACATAAAAAAACGAAAAAAATGAGCTCTGTCCGGTTAAAATCGACCGTGTAGAAGCTGAGATCCAGGCGTACCTACACACACGCACACACACACACACACACACACACACACACATGCACACACGCACACACACACACACACACACATCCATACAGACATTTTTCAAAAACCATGTATTTTGATTCCTAACATCTCTGGGAATAATTATAACATGTTTTTAGAACAACTCAAAAAATTACTATCACAAAGCTTCCTCTAGGAGGAAGTAATATGTAAAATCTGTATTCAATTATTAATAGGAGTCAACTCCTAAAAATAATTCTTAGATTAAAGGAAATTAAGGAATTCATTTGTCATTATATAATGCATTCGATAAATGATTTTGGAATTCTATATGGGAGTATCCGTAAGCTAAACGAAAAATTCATTTTGATCAATAAAATTGATTATTGCTAATCATATTTTTAAAGTGTCTTCTCAGAAAAAAGACACATAAATGACTTTGTGAAAGTAATACGAATCTCACACCTTCTCATATTTATTAGATCAGATTTTCCTTACAGATGGCCGAATTAGCTGAATTATAGACGCGAAAGTATTTGCTTCTACAAAATAAAAAATAAAATATTTTTAATATTACTTCCATATTAATTTCAAGAAAAAAGCCTCACCTTTCTGTCCGTATCACTTTCAATTAGGTTTTTTAGCTTATATTTCGACTAAGAAACGAAATACTTGCTTTTTGGACTTTATAAGACGTCCGACTCGTTGAAATTTGATAATAGAAACTTGTATAACAATGTAGTGATCATTTTTAAACAAGTAAAAACTATACAAAACTTATATATTTCATATTTGGAAGCTGGCGACATCGGTTATTTAAGCTTTCGAATAAGTGAAGATAGCAAACTAGAAAAATGACCGAATTAGCGGAGTGGCCGAATTACCCCGACTTACCTTATATTATATAAGTAATTTACTATTATGATAAAAGTTTATTAGCCATGATTTCAAAAAGAAATAATTACTTAAAATATATATTTAAACAGTACTAAGTAATGGTTGCTTTTATTATTTTGCAAAAATTTTTGAAAAAATTTTATATTTTGTACAAGGCTTGTCCTCGGGCTTGTCATTGATAAACACAATTTTATTCCTTGCAATTCGAAACAACCTTCCTTTTTTATCATATAGACAATAGTAATGAACATTATCTATGT
>JAPYZO010007466.1:0-16781 GCA_030522905.1 Torymus flavipes | reverse complement strand
TTTTTTTTTTTTGACGAATTAAATTATAAGAAGTAATAAGTTACGATGGTGGAAGAATATGCATTATGTTGCTTTTAGTCGCCGTCGCAGTGATATTTTTCATCTCTTGGGCGCCTTACCACTTAGTGAGACTGATGATGCGCCATTATGAATATTTTGGCTATGGCCTACGTCGATTCCTCGTTAGTTTATATACCATGAGCCCAGTGTTGTATTACATGTCTGCTATAGTCAATCCTATACTTTACAATCTTATGTCGAGTAAATTTCGTCGAGGATTTAAGGTGCGTTTCGTATTTCTTTGTAATTACGTACGATTTGTAAATAATTCAAAATTTATTCTTTACAGGAGACGGCAGTGAAATTTTATAAGATACTCCAATTAAGTAAAAAATATGCGAATGGTATTGGTGTACTATTCCAAAGAAGAAACAGTAATATAAATCTTAAGTAATCATAAATGAAAATAACTGTTTTACGTTTCGAATAATTATTGTGTGTAATAATCCTCCTGCATGTGTTTTGTGTATAATGAAGAATTAAATGAATATTTAGATGGATTAGATGAGACATTTTTTCCATATTATATAAATAATAAAGAAACTTAGAATCAAATATTTATTAATAAATTTATTTACCAAATTATAAAATTATTCTCTATTTCGCTTAAACAGCTATCTATGATTTATATATTTACAAACAATCGATACATTTGTTTCTTCAAAACGATTCATAAAAAGTATTATGCTAATAATTAAGTATAAGTATTTTGTGGACTTATAAAATCTACATTATTCGTACATTTACATAACTTTCGTAATTATCTTCGTGTAACATTATCGATAAGAAAATATAAAACTAATATCTTGATTACGTTAAATTAAGAAGTCACGTTTAATGGTATAACTTTTCTCTTGACCAGGCCAGTGCAATGTCGTATAAATACTCTAGGTACTCCTGAAAAATAAAACTTGTTACGTATAGTTTCGAAAATTCATACTTCCAGTTTACTAATTTTACTTACGGGTTGGTTAAGAAAGTCTTTTCGACAGCTACGAATCGCCTTGACAGCCTGGGGTACGTCGCACTCGTTGTCAACTGTCATTCTCTTGAGCAAAAAGGATGCTGCTAGCCATATTCCGCTGGTTGTTATTCCATTGCTGCAATAAAATTTGTTTCACTTTATTCTTGGCTAAAAATACGAAAATTTAGATTTGAATTTCAGTCAGTTACCGGCAGACTATCACAATGGGACAGTTGTCTTTCTTTGGAAAGCTTTCGAAAGCTTTCCAGAGCTCCACCAAGTCATTTGGATCTGGCAGTGACGATTCCGGCCACTTTTTGAAGCTCAAAATTTTGACGAACTGTTCCCTAGACGGCTGCTGTCGGTGAATTTTGACGTGGTAAACAAATGTTTGGTTAAATCAAGAATAATCGTCGGTATATCATTTGTAGGTAGATTTTTAAAATACCGTTACCTCAGAACTGTCGATCAGGAAAACTTCTTCTTTGAAGTAGTGTTTAGTATCCGTCGTGGAATTTTCTTGGCGAACGACTTTCAGATACTTTACATTTCCGAATCCTTGGCTTTCCGGTACCAATTCGCAATAAGTCTGAAAGGACGCCAATCATCACAATTATCGCATACAAATATATTCTTCCAGATTTCTTTTACACGGGCTACTTACAGGGTCCTGTAAGTCAGGTGATTGTAGGACTAGCACGACCTCGACATTTTGCTCCGCCAACATCCTCCAGAAATCTCCGGACGTCGACGGCATTGGAAGTTGCGTCGCAATGTATTTACGGTCTTTGAACAGATTTCTTACGCATGTAGCGGCAATGTAATCGCTATCCTCGTCGCTTATTAGTGATCGTTTTAAGTACAGTCTGTTTAAGCCGCCTGTAGCGTCATATTCAATAATTAAAAAAATAAAGTTAACCATAAAAAATAGAATCAATTATTAAATCAAAGAAAAGTACCTGCTGATTCAGGGAACCTGTGTTTCATTCTATTTCTGTTTGACAGGGACTTTTCTGGCAATGGAGGAGAGCCCAATACCTCGCACCACCAACTTGTGTCTAAAATTCTACAGAAGAGTATTAAGTTTAAAGGTAGAACCATTTTTTTCAATTATTTAAAAAAAATACTATACCTTTGGTAATGCAGCGATGAGTTCTTTTTGGCTTCCACTATCCTCTCTGGCAGAGACTTGTCGCACTCGAAACACGTGTCTTGCGAGTTAAAATACTCCACAAGGACCAAGTGCACGAGCAAATACTGCTCTGTATTATCCACCATGTTCAGCCTCTCTTCTCTCACTGACAGTACATTGGCGTACACGTCAACTACCTGTACACATATAATAAATCTAAGTGGCAATTCTATACAAAACGCAATTTAATAGGTATGCGCAACATTATGATTGTTGCTCGATTGCTGGAAAAGTCATTGCATCAGCAACTAAACAGTATCTTAACGGATGGTAACATTGCTTAAAAAAGACAGCTAAAAAAATTGTAGCCATCTTTCCTCTTACCTCTTCTGAAAAGGCCCGGCACAGACACATGTCGAGAACGATGAGGGTACCAGTGCGGCCCACGCCGGCGCTACAATGAACGACGATGGGCGGGTCGTCCTGTTGCCGAGGCATCGGGGCATGCCGCTGAATCTCCTTCAGGAAGGCAACGATCGAACGCGGGTTCGAGGGCACGCCGTGGTCCGGCCAGGCTGTATAGTGCAGGTGCTCGATCTGGGGATAAGGAATTTTTATGAATTTCGAAGTTTTTATATTTTGTATTGCATCGTAATAGAGATATTCATGTTACCATTCGTCCTTGTTCATTTTCACAGGAGATTTGGAATGTCCGGTAGGTGTAGTCGCAGTGGACTTCTTCACTTGCAAATCGAACCGAAATCTTTCCGTATAATACTCTTTTGCCGACCACTGATGGCCAGTACTGTTCGCACTTGACCTAAAATTATTTTTTATTAATTATAATATTTTTATATTTTTGCAATATAGTTTAGCATTTTTATTGAAATAATACACATACTTTTCCATTCTCCATCAAGTTAGCCATCATGCAGATGATCTGAACTTTCTCTTGCCAAATCATTCTCCAAAAGTCAATAACTGTGTTTGGCTTCGGTCCCTGAGTTGCTATATATGTTTTTCTCTTACCTCCATAGCCCTTGCGAAGTAAAGTTTTCATATAGATTTTCTTTTATACTTTTTTTACTATGAAAATATAATGTTTATTACTTACTGTTATAAAATTAGCATTAATATAATCGGAATAAGGGTCGTTATCTAATTTTTCTAAAATTACTCGTGTATCATCATCTGTAATTTAAGTTAATTTTTATATAATATGTCTTTCATTAACTATAAAAAATTTTGTAATAAATAGATAAACTTACAAGGATATAAATTACCATATCTATTCTTTGGTTTTGTCTCAGCCTGAGATCCGTAAGTGCAAGGCTTAGTCAGTCCATATGTGATTGTCTAAATAAACATTTAAGATTATACATAGCACAATCTTTGTTTATTTGTATAATTTCAATGTAGTAAATACTTACCGAGTATTCTTTTTTCAGTTGTCCTGATTTGAAGGCACTTTCGAAATACCTCGCGAAGTCTTCTACTTTTACAGGCATCACAAATTCCTTCTTCTTTTCTATTATAAATATATTATTATTTGGCATATCTTTTATGTCCATAATTTTTACGCTGGTTTCCACTTCGTCTACTGAATAGTTTGATTTTTTCTTGCTGAAATCGTTCGCCAGTGGCATGTTCTCCTGTCCGTTGACTATCGTTTTATTTTTCATAAAACGACTAGCTAGTCTAAAATCAGAATAAAAAATGTAATCGTAAACTATTAAGTCATACGAGGGAAATAAATAGGTATTTACCTTTTACGGTATAGAACGAAAAGCAACAATGCCGCTATCAACATAATAAAGAGCAAAGGAGTCAGCCATGCTGCGTAGTTCTTGGGAAGTTCGCCTACATGGATGGCATCGGTCTTAACAGCTCTGAGGATGCTCATTCCCAGAGAGTCGTAGTTCTTTTCACGAAGACGTTTGGGATTCTCAACCAATACTAAGTGCACGATGTACGACTCCTTAGAGCAAAGTAAATAGTTCTTCGAACCGCCGTATCTTTCACCATCTCCAATCGTAAATTCCTTGTTCGCCCATGATTCAGGTTCCTAGAAAATGTTACCAATTTGTAGCGATTAATTTTCTCATTATTATCAGCTTGATAAATTCAGAATATCTAGACTACCATTATCGTAGCAGCCTTCCAAGCCACCTTGTAATATGAAGAACTCTGGGTGTCTAAAAATAACTTGACATCTTCATTGTTGCTTTCTCCTTCATCACAGTATCTGGGTCCTTGTACAACCACGACCATCACGCTGCCCTTAATATCATGCTTCACTTCAGGTATCCTAATTCTTATCATCAAGTCGTTATTCGTTCTACCTTTTAGGTCCGTTGTGTTGAAATTGACGATAGTAGGCAACGTTATTGTGTCCTGTGCTTTGTTTCCAACAATTTGTCCGAAAGTCATCGCAGCTACCGTAATTTTAAATGTCGAAGATGGCTGCATGTTCAATTCCATGCTGTACCGAGGCTGGTAGTCGGTAACTTCCAAGATGCCAAGCATTCGATTTACTGGATTAACTTTCAGGTTAGTGGTTATGAGATGGGCTTCAATTATGAATTGTGTTAGTCTACCACCAGATATCAGAGGATGACTCCATGAAATATTAACTGAGGCCTTTTCTCTTTGGGTGACGGATAGAGATAGGTCTAAAGGTATGGTTGGATCTAAGGAAAAAAATCCGTGTCATTCAGAAATAAAAACATCCATTGTATGTTAAAATAAAAATCTTACTTATTTCGACTCTTCTAGCTGGTATAATTACAGGTTTCGAGACATCAGTTACATTTATATTGCGAGCTTTCACCTATTAAAGCGTAGTATTCATATTATAAGAAATTGACTCATCAAACTTGGATTTAATAATTCTTCATTTAAGATTTAATAGCCTTACTTGTAATTCATAATTAGCTGCTGGAAATGGAACCGTCATGCACAATTTGTTGTTTAACGTCCACAAATCGCAAAATTGATTAGATCTCACAAACAAACTATTATTTTGGTGACAAGATTTTGTTTTTATCTCACAAGTTTCGATATCGTAGCCGTTTAAGATACCATGTAATGGCGGAGACGGTGGTTCCCACCTTAGTGTCAGAGTTTCGTTTCTAATGTTCACTTCAATTATTTCAACGTTATTCACTGATGGTGGAGCTATGAAGAAAAAAAGAGTTTTTGTTAATTAAATTGCAGTTATTCTGCAAAAATATTTGACTTACCTCTAGGAGGCATTGTAAACGTCAAGTTGGCGTAGGTTTTTTTATTTTCCAATTCGTCAAAATCTCTTAGCACGTGCACACGTACTTCATAGGTCTCGGATCCTTCAAACATAGATTCTTCAAGGGAATAGTATAAATACTTGGTTTTTGTCTCAGTAAAGTTTTTGCCTAATTTTCTTACAAACACTTTCGATGCACGAATCGGCCCAGTGATTGTTGAACAATCTTTCGGTAAGTTCCACCAAAGAGTACCAACACTTGTAGTCGTACTGTCATTGCTCACGTGTAAATTGGTAAACATTTCAGTGGGCATTTCTTAGAGGAAAGTAGATTTATAAATTTTTATATAAAATACTCCAATAAAGTCAATTCCATTAAATTGATAAAATGTTTGTTCTAACTCACTTATTTCTGCAGTTCTATAGTTTGATACTGCTTTGTCTCCTTCATGTTTAGAATTAGATGCATAAACAGTAATTGAGTACATAGTGTATGGTTTCAAATCATGAAATGTATAATTAAATGTACTTTGCGTAACATTTTTTACTATTACTTCTTTATGATATAATTTATTCATAGTGTTTTTTAATGAATTGTGTGATGATTCATTGATATCTTTACAGCCGATAAATTCTAGAGGCTGAAAGTTTTTATAAATAAATCTGTTAGGTTTATAAATTATCAACTAAAACAATTTAAAACTGTACACTTTATAGTCACCTCGATTTCTAGAGTGTAATTCACAATTTCTCCATATGGTTTTTCTGGGGACATCCATATAAAGTGAATCTCATCAGTAGTGCTGGACATAGCTTGCAAAGACCTTACAGGAGAAGGAACTATAACAACAATAATTAATTTTTTTATTAAGTTTTATTAAAATCTATTTTACCACTAAGATAATTTACCTCCTTCTGCTGTTTTTACAATTCTGTTGCTTACGATAGTTGACTTTTGAGATTTAATAATAAGCGTGTATTCCGTGTACGGAATAAGATCTGAGAATATTTTTGGAAAAGTAGTTATATTATCAAATACCATATCTTTAGGGCTGAATAATTGTACATGATACCAAGTATGTGGGCACGAATCATTTATTTGTTGGTCTACTCGATTTTCTAAGATTATACTTGTTTCATAGCTATTAGTTGCGAAGTTCAATGCTGCCGATTCTGTAATATTAAAAATAATTTTTAACTCTGAGTCATAAGCTGATACAATAGTTGGTTTAATTTTATTATTACCTGTGCACGGTGTAGTGAAATTTCTTGATTCCCCCCTAAAAATTCGATTTCCCACACGAACTAATGCAACTGCTCGATAGTTTATACCAGGACGCAAATTTTCATTTAATATCTCGATAGTGAATGTATTGTTTTGTATTGATGTACTTTCGCTTACGTAGTAAGGACTTGACGAATTTGCCTGAAATTGTAGGATACTACTATTTTATAAATTTATATAAATGAAAATATTAAATTTCAGGCGTTTCATTTTTAATGTAAATGTTTTTGTTACCCAAATTTCAAAAGTCACATTTGTTGGCATTATTTTGTATTCGTTAACTGTTTTCGTCTCCAAGTGAACTCGTACGGTTGTTGGATTTATAATATCAACAATTGGTGCTGGGGGCGATCTAACTCCTGACAATTTAAAAAATAAAGTTAGAATGACCTTTGATGAATGACGTTACAATTGGTAGTTACTCATTACCATCTTGGCAATATGGAGGTTTGTAAAACACGTTGTCTGCACTCTCACAGCCATCGGTACATCGTCCTGTTGCGAAGTTACACGTGCCATGGGCACACTGTCCGCACTTGCGTTTACAGTCAAAACCATACAGGGAAGTGGGGCAGTCTGGCGGCAATAAAAATAATCCATGTAATTAATGATCATCCCTATTGTCTGCCTATTGAAATATTAATACTTACGTTCACTGCACGTGGGCATCATGAAACCTTGTGCGCACGAGCATCCGGACTCGTCGCAAGCCATTAACTTCTCGCAGTCGTTGTTGTTCCAAAAAAGCTTGGGACAGGTCACCGAGCACGAACGTCCGACCTTGCCTTCTGGACACAAGAGTCTGTATTCTGTAAAGACAACAGGTGCTATAATTTTTGGAGAAAAATCTATTTTTTATTAATGATTTATTAAAAGTAAGAGTATAACCTGCTTTTACAGACGAAATCCTGCGATCATTTGAATCAATAAGTTTTGAGCTGTAATCTGGCGATATCTTCTGGCAAGTGATGTTTGGCCAAAAATAATCGGAGGCGTAATCTTGGAGTGCTTTTATCTTTGTTACTTTTAATGCACCTACAGAAAAAAAGTTATGTGAGTTAACGAGAATGAAATCCCAAAAAACCAAACAACCACCAGTATTACTAAATCTATGTAACTGTCAAAGACTTAGCGAAATGTGTACTCACCGTTGCGACAGCGTCGGACATTGGAGATGGCCCAATAAGGATTGTTCGTGGCATTTACCATCAGCGTGCTGAATTGAAACTGTACCGGTCGTTTCTGAAACATCTCAGCCGGTAACCGCCTGCTGATCCTCTTGTTTTTCCAAATCGGCAAGCCATGCCAAGTGCTCGAGTTCTTGTTGACGATTGTTGCTGCAACCCTACTCTGGCCGTCGCGGTCGATGAAGTCAACCGTCATTATACACTTGTCGCAGAGGCTGACCGACATCTCGACGCAAACTTCGCCTTCGAGCGAAGTTGGTATAATGCTCGGGCTGAGCAGTTTCGCCTTGGTCGTAGTCGTCAGCGAGAAACCATCTAGAATGCGCAACAATTCTTCAGATATTGTTGTAATGCGGTAGTTAGTTACAAGAAATGTTTGGACATACATATGTGAAATTTCATCAACATTTTTACGGGACTTCTAGCGAAGAGAACGTACTCCTCGCCTCCTCCTGAATTTCTGTAGTGACCCTGGAAGTAGCTCATTTTCTTGGGCACTTGATAATTTAAAAGAATTCCGCTTGAGTCGTGTACCGACAATGCTATTTGTTTTTGAAAATTCCATTTTATTGTAAAAGTTTTCCACTCTGTCGAGGATAGGACCGTGGCCTAGAGTTGTTGAAAAATATTTATGTTAAACTAAAGCTACAGTAGACATCTACAAAAGATATTTGTGTATCTTATGCAGTTTTTCATTACATAGAAGCTTAATTATATTTTAATGTTTTAAAAAAGTGTATAACAATCACTTATTGCACTTAAATCTATAAAGAAAGATTCAAAATTAACACTTACATTAGCGACAACGAGTTTCGTAAAGCAATCACCGCTAGGATGCACAGAGGCTGGCTCGGGTATTCCATTCTCACACTTTCTTATGACTGACTGTTTGTTAACCCAACCACCCAGAATCACGTAAAAGCAGAAGCTGCTCACGTCAAAGCCGTTACAGATAGCAAAATGAGCATCCGTGCTACCGCGAATTGACACAGACAGGCTACCTTCGGTGGGAATTGTGGTGATAGCTTTAAAGCGATTCGTCATTCTTTCTTCTTGGAAATCTATAAAGTAATATAAATTTTGTTTTGTATCGTTGATTATTGTTCCACTGGTAAGCTTAGATGTCTCATAATTATTAATATTACCTTCCCAACGATTATCGAAAACTGGTGCCATTGGTTTCGTTAGACTCGTCGCGAAACTCCAGTGGTTTCCAACTCTTTCCCAGTAACTGGAACAATTACTGGTGTGGCTCAGCTGGCAGGTAAAGTTCTCGTTCGATGAGTACACGTAATTGTCATCGGGTAGGACTATTTTATAAATAAAAAATTTAGACTATATTACCACATGACAAATTATAAGTTTATAAAAATAAATATAAATTTAAATTTATATTGTGTACAAATTCAAAAATCTTAAAAAAACGTACAAGAATCAAATATTAACGGCAATAGTAGAGTTAATCGAATAGTTAAGCTATGATATAGCATAGTAAATTCTATTTGCAAAACCTGGCTAAAATTTAATAAAATTTGACAATAATGGAAAAAATTTAGAAAGGTATGAAGTGTATTTAAAAAAAAATGAAAGAATTAAAAAGTACTTGCCATAAGGTTTGACGATTTCATGCGATTTTACAAGCTCTGGGTCTGTCCAATCAAGATTTCCATTCCATGTCAGAGCGCTGCCAATTTCGTCGGTAATACAAAATATGTCCCTCGTTTGGTGATTTCCGTACGTGAAGTATCCCGTTTTGTACTCCGGACCGGAGAGAATCATAAATTCTCCGTCGACGAGGCATATCGTCAGGTTTGAAAGTAGCAGCCAAAATATCCATCGATACTGTCTCTTCATTTCACTATTCCCAAATTACAAATTAACTTATTTGATAAACAATTTCTGCCTCTTAGGAGAAGCTTGGTGATGGTGTAAAAAAGAGTGCGTGTGTGTGCGTGTGTATATGGAGGAATTTTACAGATAATCCACACTTAGAGGGTAACCAAAATTAAATTCTCGGCTTCACCTCGGCTTCACCTCGGGCGTCAAAATAGCGCCGGTAAGAAAATAAAAATTTCTGGCCTTTTGTCGTAAAATAATATTAAATCTTCATAAATAAATTTAATTATAATTATCTCAAAAATTATTGCAAAAATTATAAATTTTGTTATTAAAAATTAATTAAAGGAATCTGCAAATTAAGTTTGAGGAAGCTACTTGCCAATGAATTGGCAGCGGTTTTTTGAATGTAATGATAGATAATATTAACTATTATAATAAAACTAAATATTTAACTTTTTTATTCTCTAGACTCGCTAAAATTATGCAGCCAAAAACTTTATTGTTAATATATTGTGTCTTTTTTAAAAGTTATGTCATAATAGCATGGGGTGGGGTGGGCATACAAAGAAAGTTCTAAAATACTTCGAAATTTACAAAAAAAATTATTTAAAATAGTCAATAAAAAAGAATTTATATCTGAAAATTTCCCATTGAATGTAAACAAACCCTACAAACATACAACCTTATCATACGATTACAAAAAATTACGTCAAAACGTCGACAAGCAATACTAGAAATAAAAGCTTATAAATTACTAAAATGGACAAAAGACTAAGTGATTATTTTATACTATATTTGTTTTTTTTACACCGAACCTACGCACAGGTAAATGTTTTTACTTCTGTAGAAGCTTGTTTCAAGCGTATGTTATATTTACATAAATAATAAATAAAATACATTAATCCCATATAAGAAATTATTCATATTTTAAGAAAAACTAAATTTGACACCGATTGTGTACCCATAACAATAACACTGAGTATAGTAACTGATGTACAATAACTAAAAGTTGTGTCATTTAATCGTTTATGGCCAATCTTGATAAGAGAAATTAATCGAATGTTTGTTTATAATCAGAGTTAGAGATAGGTGATAGTAGTTCAAAAGAGGCTTCACGTCTTAACCGGCCACTAAGCTTATTCACAATTGACTCAGACTCTCCAAGCCATTTATAAAGCATCTTATTAAAATGATTAACTTCAGATATTATTTTGTTTTCTTTAGAAATTTTGTTCCAAAATAATCTAGATATGGATAAGTGAAATTCCATACTTTCAAAATGTTCTATTAAATTCTTGGGAACTATAATGCTTTTGATAATTGTATAGTATAAAAGACAACAAAAATATCCTATTCGCATATTAAGTGTCATCATTTCAATATTTTGAAAACTGTTTGTAATAAGTTTTATTTTTCCACTGTTTTGCACAAACATTATACATGACTCAATCACTTTTAATAGCTCTTTCTCTGTTACACAATCATTTTTGTCAGTTTTAATTTTAAGCATCATATAGTTTATTGACTGAATGTAAAACGCTAATATAGGAACAATCCATGTTAATATTAAATTTCTACGATTTTTTATAATAGGTACTTCGGACTTTATGCAATTTAACCATTCTAATTTTTCGAATACATCCTTAAAATGGCACCTTTCTTCTATTTTCCAAGACAAATCCGATTTTATATTGATTCCTAGATATTCTACTGTATCAGAAAATTGGATATCTTTTCCTTCCACCTTGATTTTAGGAATATCTTGTAGATTTTTGTTTCTAATATTTGTTGGTGTCTGACCAATTAATGCTTTAGTATTATCAAAATTCAATTCCAATCCTAAATGTTTAGACCTTTCGATGATCTTTTTAATATCTTGATTAATTTTATTGATTCCATCTGTGAGGTCATCAGTAGCTATGTAAATCATTATGTCTTGAGCAAATACATAACACTTACAGGGGCTTAAGTTTTCTTTCAAAGAGCCAATATAAAGAGAGAAAAGGAGGGAACTGAGAGTTGATCCTTCTGGAATACCACGAGAGATAATCCAAGAATCATCATTGTTTTGCGAATGTTCAAGAGCATGCTTACGATCAGATAAATATGACTCCATCCACTTTAAAACTTTACTCGAAAAATGGAGTTCTTTTAAAATTTGGAGTAATTTATTGTGATTAACGTTATCATAAGCTCTTGAAAACCCAAAAAAGAACATAATAATAAAAGATTTTCCATCAAATTTAACATTACTTTTAAGTGTCATAATTATTGAATTTTGTTTATTGTAAGTTTTGTCATGTTTAAATTGATAGTTCTCGAGAAAGTTTTTTTTATGAAGAAATCTTATCATCTGAGCTTTAACAATTTCCTCTAAAATTTGAGATAAGAAGCAAGGCAAACTTAGAAATTCGTAATTTTCTAGAGATAACGGATTTTCAGTTCTAGGAATTGGTCTTTTTAGTATTTTGTTCCATATAGAAGGATATTCACATTTTTTTAAAGAGTGAGAAAAAATCTTTAAAATAATGTTTTGAGTTACGTCAAGACTGCTTATTAAATCCTTGGGTGAAATTCTATCGGCGCCAACTGAAAAAGAAGTGTTGGCGTATAATATTTTCCGTATAATATTGGGTTCAGGCTCGGAAAATTCGAATTCATCAATCTGAGCAGATTCAGAGTCGTTGGAAGTATCACTTGGGATACAAGCGCGTGAAATCAAACTAGATCTTAATTCATTTGAAAGAGAAGTTGTAACATTTTTATCTTCGATGATTCCTCTTTCTCGAAGGAGAAGCTCAATATCACCGGCATCCCTTACTTTGGAGAAAGCATATACAAAATCTTTTACTAAACGTTGTGTGGCTTTTTCACGAGATTTCTTCATCTGGTTAAAGTTTTTAGAGATATTGTCTGTAGGACTACGCTGTTCTTTAAACTTATTATAGGCTACCTCTGCGTCTTTGATAAGATCTTTTAGGGATGGTCTATGCAAGAGTGGTGTCCTAGGCTTCGTAATAGCTCCAAGAGCATCAAGAAATTTTTTATTAAAGGACTCAACTTTTTTATCAATATTTGAATAGATATCTATTTCTTCCCAGTTTTGTGATTCGAGTTGCTTAATGAAATCATCTTTCGTGAAACTTGTGTAGTCAGGACCCAAATGAATTGTGTACTCGAACGAAATAAGATCATGATCTGAAAGAAGTGGAACGGCTTTCTGTTCGTAATTGTCATATTTGTCAGGACAATCAATAATACAAAGATCATACCAAGAGGCTGATGTTTTTGTATAATGGGTAGGCTTCGAATTTATTAAATAAAAATTGTGGCGTTCGATGAATTTACTTAGCTTTGGGTTCGTTGGCTCAATATTAAAATCGCCAATGATGACAAGTCCATTGTACTGACTAGGAGTATAAATATCTGAAATTTTTTTCAGAAATTTCGTTGGATATTTTGATTTAGGAGGTTTATACAAACAACCCAATAAAATCTTTTCTGACTCTATTTCTATTTCTATTAACATAAATTCGGGCTGACAATTATAAAAATCCGTTTTGTCAGCGGATGATGAGAATTGCAACTCTATTGCTTTTAAAGATTTTTTAATGTATGTAACAATTCCCCCACCACCTACCCTTTTATTTGTGACTTTTATTAGACCACGTCTATCATTTCTAAATAGCTTATAGCCGTTGAGTTGAACAAAATAATCGGATTTGTTTTCGTCTAGCCAGGTTTCGGAAACACAAATTATGTCGTAATAATTTTCTTCAAAATAACATCGGAAACAAAGGTTTTTTTCCAGCGATTTAATGGATCGAGCATTGACATGGCAAATACGTAACTTACGCTTGCTCATCTTTTGAATCTGTATTTTTAATATTTATTTGTTAGTTTTTCTAGTTCAGTCCAAATAGATTGTCTTTATGAAAAAAAATCTTTTCTTCTAATAAACTCAATCTTAAAATACTTCTAAAACACAGTTCGTTTCTTCGTCAGATCGACAGACGTCTTTCGCACTTTCCACTTTTTAAAACAACCGCCTGTACTTATCTGTTGCGTGCTTTCGTGTGCATTCACTACGGGAGAATCTTGATTTTTGCAGATCTTGATGCACTGATGGATCACTCGTGCATCTACTTGGAAGACAGGCTCCTTCTCTCACCGTCACTGAAAAGAGCGCAGCGATTCCTGTGCGCACAATGGAAGATCACATTATTGGCAATAAACATGCAACGACAAAATTTTAGAAAACACACAAGTTCACTGTCACAACGTCTCTTCACAAATACAGCTTGCACGTATATAAAAATGTTGAAAAGCCGAGAACTTTTTTAAGTAGATTTTCCACACAGAGTGCCTCCGCAGCTAATCTAAAGCGCGAATAGCGGTATATAAAATAATCGTACAACGCTGTTTTAAAGCGTTTCCACAAGTTCACCTTCGCACGTTTCCACGTCTATTATCTTTGGAATAGCCAATGACTCACATATAGCCTCCGCAGCGATAACATGCTTATTTTTTGCTGAAGCTGCATGAGATTTTTAAAATAATATTTATTGTAAGATGGATTTTTACGTGCCGATATATATTTACCTAAAAAATAACATTCATCGTGTTTGCATCGACATTCGATCAGAATAAAAGACGAACAGCCATTATTTTTAATCTTCCCACAATGATTCATCAATTTTTGTATTTCCACCGCGTGCTAACTGTGCTCCCACACGGCTTAGAAACGCTCTCCGCATCGCGATATGACATCTTCATTTGCCGGAAAATTCGATGCTCGTTCGAATTGTCGCTCTTACTGCGAGAGCGTACATATAATACATATCGATTTAACTGACCGAGCCACTGTGTTATGATAGTGTTTTGAAAGCGTCGATTGGCGAGCGTTCGCGCGCAATTCTGACTCACACACAGTGCAGCCTTTGTCATACATGCATGACGGCACGTTACGCGCTTATATGAATAAAGATAGTCGCGATTATTTTTTCGCTTGACGCGCCTGAAATTCGATTAGACATTCCGATTCATTATAATTATTTTCCCCGTGATCGATGCGCTTCTTTGCATTTAGACAGTGTATAAAAATTAGCATAAAAAATAACGTGCCGCATTCCACTCGACGTTTCCGCGCTTCCGACCTAGAAAAATCGAAAGCTTTTCGAAGCGCTAGCGCGGCTGATAAACAATCCGCGCGTCGTGGCTTGATTTGCAACGACGGAGGAGCGAGACTCTCTTTTCCCTTTCTGCGCTTTATCGCGTGTGTACTCTGCCCCTCTTCCGCTTGATTCATTCCCCGATGCGCTACGGCGCGCGCGCAGATGCGCGGTTATGATATAGCCTCGATAGCGTTATTTACGGCTCGATATCATTATTTTATTGTTCGACGCGCGAACTTTATAGTTCCGCCGTGTGTATATAAAGGCGTGAAAGCCGAGAGCCGGCCTCGTTCCTCGTGTGCGAAATTCAAATAAAATATGCGCTATAGGAGGTTTCTGCGGATTTTCGGTTCGGATAGAACGGCGTTGTTGTTAAATAAAATGGTAAAGGTGAGAAATATACGCATCGACAACCGAACCCTCGTCTCCGACACGAAGAGTCGTTCCCTCGAAAACGTATTTTACTTACATCGCGACGAGCCACTCAAAATGCTAATAAAGAGCCGGGCCGTGAAACAAAGGCGCATTCGAGATTTTTTTTTGTTTGAGGTAGTCGGCGAAACGGGATGCGTACATGTCGGTTGTAGAGATAAGACAGAACAGTGCGGACTTCCGAAGTGTCTCTCGGTTTTTCGATTCATCACAGTTGTGACTTTTGTTAGTGGACAGCAATTTGCTTTTTCAGCAGGTTTCGATATTACAAATCATAAATATTTATATGAAATCATGTGAATTCTTCTGCAGTTTTAATAAAATTATAGACATCTTCTAGTCTATAGCAGAATCTTGTAAATTGCTCTATTAAGGTTCAATGATTGTATTATAATTTTTATCACCGAAAATCAAAATGCAATAGAAGAACTTAATAATAACAAATAGAAAGCGCGGAGAATTAAATTTTAATTAAGAAATAAAACAAATAATACACTAATTCAATAGGCATTTAGGTAGATTGATACACTGCTGTACCACTATAAATTAGAATAGGTAAAAGCATATTATGATATAATTTATAACACGACTTAGTCGTGCTGCGCTAATATTTCGCTTTCAGTCACATTGATCGAACGGAGACTGAGTACGAGCCATAAAATGGAGCGAAATAATTGAACGCCATATTGGCTTGGTTTCAATAGACGATTCTAATAAATGATTGCTGTCGCTTCTTATGAGATAACTAATGTAAACACGAACGTGATAATATAGCTCGTTTTACAAAGTGTTATTTTTTATTAAAATCTTCGTTTTGCATCGAGGAATCATATTTTACGTATCTATATTATATTTCGAGGTACATTTACATGTTTAAAAGAGTATAATATAAAAGTGTAAATATTTCAAAAGGGATGCCTGTTAAAAACTGAGGAAAACAATAAAAATAAAGGTGTGTGGACATTTTAATAAGGGAAAAACTAAGTAGCGAAAATAAACTTTGACAAATCATCATTTACAGCCTCCCCTATCGCTTTTTACTCTTTTCGCAACTCACTCGTCCATCAAAACTAAAGAACCAAGCTACCACGAGCCGATGAAAGAGAGACCGAAAGAGAGAAACCTTGAGAGAAACCTACCAAAGACAACCCGCCGCAGAGAAAGTCCGCGCGAAACCGGGAGAATCGGCCGCGCATAGGTCTGCACACCTGGGGGAGATTGATGGGCGAGACGAAAATGAACGGGAGGAGGGCTGAAACTAATAACGATTCCGATCGCATAAATCACTTTGCGGCTCTCGCACAATGCCCACTTTTCTGGGACAGCAGCAGCGCCGAGATAGGATTGTTACACGCGGACGGAAATTGGCGCCGGCTTATATACGAATCCTGAAGCAGAGTTTCGAGAAGGAAAAAGGATTTCTGCGGTCGCAGATTGCATTGGGGAAGCGAATTTGCGTGGAATCGT
>JAPYZO010007464.1:0-11881 GCA_030522905.1 Torymus flavipes | reverse complement strand
CTCTTAATTCCAGTACTAATCTCAGCCTCTCACCTTACGGTTTTGATCTAATTCTGCCCTTTTTTAGTTAACATATTTATGAATAGACTCGCCCAGTTTTTATATTTACACTTCGAAGCTGGGTACTCTTCGCGCGCTCGTCTCTGCCTCTTACTTCGCTAAAGTAGCGACCCAGTTGAAACTAGTTTGAAGTTCATGTATACCTTGAAGCAGCAAACCAATTATATCCACTTGCCATTGTGTCAAAGATGTGTAGATGAAAATGCCGAGTAAACAGCTGCAGCTGGCGTTCTTAGGAAAGTAAAAATTTCACGGCTTTTAATTTCTCGTTCTCTTAACCCAAAAAGTCTTAGCACAAAATCCCGCAGTGCATCAACAATCTCGTCACGCTATCTCGCCTCTGCGTACCCTCCAAAAGAGAGAGAGAGAGAGAGAGAGAGAGAGAGGAAAAAAATCACTCGGGATCCCAGCCAGCCAAAAAGAAAAAACATCAAAAGCCCTGTCCCTTAAAGCCGAAGCATCAGCTTTCGCTCTCGAATCGAAAGTACCATTACGTTCACACACACACACGTGTCATCGACTCGATATTTCTCATCTCGGGGGGCTATCTATCGCAGCCTCTAAACCTCTCTCTCTTTACCCCACGAGTGCGCGGGGGTGGCGTGTACGGTAGTCGGTGCCAAGAGAGGCGGCGATGGCCTCCTTTCCACGCCGAGTGCACTCTCTCTCCTCCTTTCACAACATAAAAATGGATTTGTTCGCCTCTGCGCGCTGCGTTATTTGCGCCTGTCCACCTAAGAGCGAGTGCATTTGCTCGCGAGTGAGAGAGAAGAAACGTGATATTATATATAGTGGCCATCGAGGCAGAGTGCAGTCTCTCTCTCTCTCTCTCTCTCTCTCTCTGGCATATACCGCACGCTCGATGTAAGAGAGAAGATGATGGACGCTCGCGCGAGTATGTGTGCGTATCTCTCAGTGGGTGACACGGTGAGCGACTCTTCGCTTTGACGGAAGCGAGCGCGTGTATCCTTTGATGTGTCGCCCTTAAACAACCCTCGCGCGCGCGCGTCTATATGTACGTACTTTTCTCGCTTTAAGGTTTTTATGTAATTGCAGCGAGGCTGTGGTTTGCTGCTGCTACCGCTGCTTTTAGCACCGCGGAGCGCGTGGTTTTTCGTCACGTTTCTTTCGTCGTTATTTTTGTGGCTCGGGTTTCGAGAAAATGGCGAAATTTTTGGAAACGGAGGTGAATTTCACGCTGGCGGGTTTTAAGTTTCCGCGAAAATGTTTTAGAGTTACTTTTCGAAGAAATGCCAAGAATGTTGGTCTGTATTTTCGAAATTCCCGTCAGAAAGCTTGATAATTGTGTTTACGAAAACGGAAATGTTTGCGGAGGTAACGAGGCGGTTACGAAATTCAAAAGTATTCAAGTAAAATTTCGATGTATCATCATGTATTTTTAAAAGCTCTTGTGTTATTTTATTACAACGATTTCATGAATTTTAAAACATAAAATTTAATTTGAGCTTCTTTAAAGTGGCATGTTCTCTGTGGTTCCCTTGAGCTTTTTAAAAGGAAATATTTAAATATACGTAACGTAACCTGATCAGAGCGATCTTTAATGAGTGCGAGCGGATATTTCGAAGGCGTGATACAATAATTTACAGTAAAAACATTTTTACTGACGAAAATTTTAATTATGGAATAAAAGTTTCTAATTTATTCTTTACAGTATTGCAGTTTATAACAAATTTCAAAATAAGCTTTAAATTAAATTCACTTTGTGAACAAAGGATCTTTCATTAGTGTTCCAAGAATATATTAATAAATATATTCTCGAAACACTAATCAAATTCCAACAAGTCACGTATTTACAATAAATTTAAAAACGTTTTTATTCCATAAATAGAACTCAGATCAATAAAATACAAAGACCCTATTGACGTTTAATTTAAACGAATAGTTCAAGCAAAAAGCTAAACTCCACGAAAAAAAAAATCAAATACGCCCCTTCACTGTTCGCTCTCCACCGAGCCGCGCTAATAAATTACTTTTATTAAGACGGCAAACATTAACGATGCCAGCAAAAAAATTAATCGCCGCAAAAACTTTAACCTCTTCCGGCCCCCCGGCAAAACCGCGCTAGCCTCCGGAAGAGAAATTCAAATATAAATCAGGCACTCGAAAAATCGTTGAAACTCCCGCGTGCGACGCAAAAAAAGCAACAACCGCCTGCTGCTTCTGGTGCGCCGCCGCGAGCGCGCGGCAAAAAACAATCGCGCAGAGAGTCGAGACGCGGAATCGGTCGGTCGGATGAAAGGGGGCTTTTATCGGGCTCTCGGCGAGCTTACATGCGCGCACGCGACTACAGAGGGGAGAAAAAGAGAGAGGAAAAAGAGAAGAGAAAGAGAGAGAGAGAGAGGAGTTCACTTAGCGCGGCGATAGCCGTACCGCAACTAGGATTAGAAATTGCGCGATGAAAGGGACGTTGGAAGAGAGAGGGAGGTAGAGAAGTGAGAGATAGAAAAACGGAGCGGAAATATTGCCGTTGAGAGCGGTCGTTGGTCAATCGGAGTGTCAAGTGCGCGCGCTGTGCCTGTGAAAGATGGATTGCGCAAAAAATACGGAGCGGCGAGGTGGTTGTTTTTATTTCTCAATAGTAAATATACATTAACGTTCGATTGAACTGGCACTTGTGTGTGTGTGTGTTTTCGTTAGAAAATGCCGAAAAATCTAAAAAAATATCCAGTAACTGATCTGCCAATTTGTATATATATATATCTATTTTTGGAAATTTTATTTTAGATTGTTTTGATTTTTTTTTATGTCGAACATATATTTAAGAAAGTAAAGTGAAGGAAGAAAATTACTAATAATGTTTGAACCTATCATAGAGAAAATTGAAAAAAAATAGTCATTCAATAATGCCTTTCTTCAGTCACTAAGCCGTTATCAAGTTGAAAATAGGGGACAAAAGGCTTATTTTCAAGAAAAATAAAAAAATTGATAAAAACGACGTATTGCTTCATTTTCTGTCCGTTGAGAAAAAAAAAATTTAAGAAATTTTACTTTCAATCTTCTGTTAGTGTTTTTGAAACACCTATATCTTTGAAATAAATGGTTTATGCAGCATCAGAGCTCAGCCTTTGACGTACTTCAATGCTAAATTGAAAAATACAAGCTATTCATCGCTTTTATCCGTTCAAAAAGCAAATAACTGCTAATCCCTGACTTTAAGGATCTAATTAGTATTCAGTTTTTTCATTTACAACACTTTCTTCAACTTGGCATATTTATTTCTGTAGTACATGGCAGCAAAAGTTGAAAAAACATCGTTTTATCAGTTTTTTTTTTATTTTTCTTGAAAATATCATGCCTTTTGACCCCTATTTTTGACTGAAAAATCAACGACTCAAATTCACGTTCAGGAGGCCAGAATACATAGGGATAGAGTGCTCCTGCAGAAGGTATTTTTTTGTGGGTTAAAGAACTAAAATCTGTTGAAGAGATTTTTTCTTGAAATTCAAAATTAAATGATAAATCGGGCCCGCCAGAGCCTCACATTCGATATGGATACATAACCCCTCATCCCCACCACCGTGCAAATAAAAATATCACCCACCGCACAAAATTTAACGCGAATCTCGCACAATTCCACACCAACTTACCCACAGACTTATCTCTTTATTAAACACCATATCAACTGTAATTTGTGAAACCTCGTCACGTGCACCTCAATTAATCAAAACAATCCCTGACGAGCACTCATCCCCTGCCTAAACACCGTCCCTAAACACCCTTCCTCCTACATATACGTCCTCTCTCCTAGCGTCCTATCTGTCCACCCTTGGTGCGCAGGTGGTGGACGATGCGCCTCCCCCAGCGGGTACGCCGTATCTTCGTCAATATAGCGCGCGCTCGACTCGCCCTATTTCACCCAAGCTTTACCGACCTACGGGCCGGCTGCTGCTAGCCCTTCGATTCGCCGCGGATTATCCCGCAGTCTGATAAATTCATAATTACGCCCGGGAGAATTAATCGCGCCCTCGGGATGCGCCGCTGCGAAGGGTTTATTAGTGCGAGAGGAGAAAGTTTTTAAACCCCACAAGCGCGCGGTTAATCGCGGATGCGGGGTAGTGGTTTACTACTAGCCGAGTTTTTCAATAATATATATATATATATATATATATACGTAAGGAGTAGTGGCGCGTGGCTGTAATGAGGTTTTTAATCAACTCGGGGAAGGATCGTTGCCTTTTGGTGGGGATTGTTTTAGGAAGAGGGGTGGACGAGGAAAGGAGTAACTGGAATTTACGAGGCGAAGAGTTTAATTAGAATGATTGAGGTATGTATCTTCGGGTGCAGAATTTTGGGTGATATGATGACGACGACGCGCGCGCGGACGTGGGTATAAGTGAGATGTTTTTGCTCGCGCTTATTTTTAATTCGAATTGATGATTTCGCGGCTCGAAAGTGCGGAAAATTTTTTCAATTAGTTTTAATTAGTCTCGGCGGCTCGTTACGCGGTAAATTTCTCCTGGTTATATCTTGAATTCGAGGGAAAAAAATGCGCTGGGAGATAACGAGATTAAATGATGGTACGGTGGTATGCTGCCATTAATTACGATTGTGAAAAGCCTGGTAGTAATACTTTGTGTGTTCCAGAATACTGGTGTAAGAGTCATGTTGTTATTGACTGAACTAATTAAAAAAGTAATCGTAAAATTTTTAAAATTCATTTTGGTGTGTGTAGAAACACAAGAGGTGAGATTTATTGGTAAATACCAAGCAGTTCTGTAATATTTTAAATAAAGTTCTAAAAGGTGTATTGTATAACATTTTGTATATGGTATTATTAATGTATTTCAAAACACATTTCCTCACGAAGGAAAACTATTATACGCTAAACTGTACGACCCTCTTAAAAATATTCATGCCTTTTTCAAAATAATTTGCATATTTGCCTTAACCCTACTCTAAAAGTACGATCCAGTTCGGCTCTCATCCTCCAACAACCATGAAGACATCAGCGTGTGCATGCATCGCGAACAGCTTCAACGTGAATTTTCTCCCGCGGCATCTACCACCCAGGCCACGTAATCCCGCTCATTCCCGACGCCGACAAAACCACCCCTCGTAAAAAAAGCTCGAAACATCCGAACTCCAATCCATCCATCCCACCTTACCTATATATACACACACCACCCTACCTTCCTTCCTTCCTGCCATCGTCATCGACGTAAAAGCCACACGGGGGGAGATGGATGAAACGAAAAGCAGCAAGTTCGCGTACATCGCATCTACATTCGTATACCGGCGATGCTTGCTCCCCCATCACCCATCGATCTCACGTGCGCTCTTCATCTCGCCCGGGCGACTCTTCACCTGCGCGGGTAAACACACCCTCCGTGTTTTTTCTTTCTACGCCGAGGAGGAGATCTTGAGGAAAAAGGGGGTTAAGATGCGGAGGGTAAGGATTAAAGGAACGAAACGCGACGTATGCATCGTGGCTGCTTAAGGAGCGAGTGATCGGAGGGTTTTAGGGGATGTGATGTGCTTTGATAGAGGAATTAAGGAGGGCGAGTTTTTTACGGATGGCTGGAGAGGGGAGTTCGAGAGTTTGGGAATGGAAGTCGAGAGCAGTTCGTTTATTTGGATCTTGATGATTTTGAGTTTTGAGGGTGATGAGTAGTGAGTAAAGGGTGAATCTGGCAAGGGTTTTAAGCAAATGTTTTAAGTGTTTTTCGTGTGGTTCTTTGTACAATATATGCAAGAGCGATTTTTCATTAACAGTTTTGGAGTCTTTTTCAGTTATGATATGTTATGTTTTAATTGGTTAAATTTTGGTGTTTTAAAAGTTTTGAAAGTATTAAGAACGATAAATGATAAAGTAAAAAAACCGCTGCGATGTGAAAAAATACTCACAAGGCAACCGGTACTATATACCTTCCGTCTCTTATTAACCAAAAACGCAATCCTATTATCACAATCAGACAAATCAACTCCACAACCAGACACTCTGCAATATCAATTGCACCGTACTAAATCCAACAAAAAAAACACTCTATCATTCTCATCGCCATACCGCCCCTCCGGCCACCAGCACCACGCGGGTGCAAAAACCTCATCTAGCGCCGAAATCTTGTTAAACTTAACAAAGTTTCCCATCCCACCTCGGTGAACAGCAACACCCAACAAAAAAAGGAGGAAAAAAAAAATCTCCCCGTATACATCTCTCGCCCCGGCAACGCAATAAACCGCGTGTATCCGGCGGCGGAAGCGAATAATTCCTCAAATTCAATTTACCCCCGCACTTAATCACGCCGAATTAATGATTCCCCGCGTGTACGTGTATGTGTAGCAGCAGCAGCTCGGCTCGAAAAAGCAGGACAGTAGTGTGTTTGCGCGGCACGCGCGGTCTCTTTCGCACGCTCATTATTTCCGGCTGACCGCGTTCGCGCACTTGCGAGTTATCTCTCTCTCTCTCTCTACCGACGCGCACACGCGGAGCTTTCCGACGATGGTATGCGGAGGCATTAGTCGATGTAGTGGAAGTATGCGGGGGGTTGCTTTTATTCGAGATTATTGCGAGATAAGGGGACGGCGAGTGTGTACGTGTGTGTGCGCGTGTGATTTGTCGGTTGTGATAAAAATTCGCGCGCGAATGTAATAATAGGGTGAATTGAAATTATATTATGTATATATATACGATAGAGATAGTGGTTGATGGGAATTTGGATGTAATTACTGTGAAGATTGTTATTTTTTATGTAAATCAAAATCTTTGTTAGTCTATATGGAAAATGTGAATTTGGAATATGAAAAATTTAAACCAGTCCATTAAGGAGGAGCTTTAAAAAATATACCATTTTGCTGAAATTTCGGAATGAAATTTTACTTTAACGAAAACCAAATATTTTTCGTCATTCAGGTATAAAGTAAATGTCAATAACCAAAAATTGTTAAATTTATCTTCAGCGCTGTGAAAAGGCGAGAGATAATTTTTATCCTGTAGTCGCATCAGAACTATTTCCATTAACCACCTCAAAGCTCTAATTTTAGTCTTCGTCACCCTAAAACACCAACATTTCCCCACCCACCAAAAACAGAACACCCCACACATATATACATAGAGACACGGAGGGTAAACGAAATACCGCGACTGCAGTACGCGAAACCCCACATGCGCGTCGTGGCTCACCGCGACTCTCGCGCCAATAGCTCGTACGCACAGAGACACATACACACGTACATACCCAGACATACAGGTATACATAGACGTTTACATCCGCCCTGGAAACGGTCCGGTGGCATTGCATCCACCGTCTGGCTCAATATAAATTCAAATACCATCTGGCCGGCTGGTAGACCGAGAGGAATCCGAAGGGAGGCTCTGCTCTCGCGAAAATTTAAATTGAACCTCGTCGGAGAGTCGCTAGTATATCTACGTGTGTGAGAGAGTTGGTATCGTCGTCTTCGTTTTTCACGAGTTTTTTGCATCGTTGTAATTGAGATGGGCCGGTTTAGGGAGAAGGTATAGGCGCGTTGGTTGTCGAATTTGTGAGAGCTGGTTTGATGGCTTTATTTAATTACAATTCTTTGAGGTAGCATAGAAGTAGAGGAACGAATGAAATGTCAGATATAAATGATTGGAACTTGAATGCGTTTATTTGGTTACGGGTAATAGGTATTTCTCCGAATTGTATGAACAATTTTTGAAAAAATAAACCACACATATTATAATCAAAACTACTTACCAAACGCGTAATATTTACTTAATCTTTTTTATTCTCAAGCTCTCGGTTTATCGGTATACGAAAATGAAACATACGATTCTTCATTGCGATTCTTTTATTTGGTTTGTTATATAAAAACTCACGTATGATGATCACGTTTTCATCTAGAATCAACAATGCGTTAACTTCAGATAAAAGTTTTTACTGTACGGCGCCAACGTCAATGGAACAAATCTCCATATAATAAAAAGGATTTCATTTGGAAAATACGCGCGTGCGCGTTCTTTATATGTGTATCGGAATTTTTTCCCCGAAACTAAAATTTCTCTCGAATTCTTTTTCAATATGATCGAGAATTCAAACGTACTTCTCTGTTCGTGGTTCATCTGCGTTTCACAATTTCATTTATTTCCACGTGTTTTTACAATTTGCCCAGCCATTCACTAGGAATGGAGAATCATCCAGAAAATAAAAATGGATATACGGAGAAACTGGCTTAAATAAACAACTTTTGATGACATCCACGAATGTTTAATTATAGTATCCTATAATGATTTAAACATCGGGATTACCGTATTCGATGATTAATGTCTAAACCATTTTTACATTCCTTTTAATCATCACACGCAACAAAACAATTAATAGAATTCTAAAATTGAACGACAATAACACGTATAGACTTTCTTGTACACACAAGAGACAAATGACTCTCTTCCTCTCTTTTCCTGTTTCGTATGTCTACTGATGCACCACCGCTTCTATCCACTGTTTTCGAACCCTCTCTTCCTCTGCCTTTATCTCTGTGCACGTTCCTTTGGACAGTGGTGGCGACGCGTAACGACTTTTATATTCCGGCGGACAATTAAAGCGCGGTTTGACGAATAATACAATTAAAATCGGGAGAAACGCGAGAGGCCCTCCCGGAGGTCACGTACGACGACCGGCTTCCCGTTGCCGCCGTCGTGCCACGCGGCTTGATTAATGTTTGTGCAATTTTTTGCCCTCCCCATCGAGCCTCGCGTCTCTGTCCGAGAGGTCCCTGCGAGGAAAAACTTTTTGTCGCTCGTGCACGTGATTTTAAGCTTATCGTTTGCAATTAATGGAAAGTTCTGGTTTCAAACTTTGTTTTTGGACATATCATTATTTGTTTAGATGTACGTATGATAACAGCAGTATTGTCGATAGGAAAAGTATTACAATTAGAAAGTAGTTATTTAAATGACAATGCGAAGTTTGCGTCTAAATGTAAAATGTTATTTTATACTATAATTGATATTAATTAATACAATCCAGAAGTAAAATCAATTTTTTCTTCTATTTTATTTCGTTGCCATCTTAAGAGCCATTTTTCTTGGCTATATCTATTCTACCTTTCTGAAAATTGTTTAAATTACATATTTGATTGTACAGATTCTTTTGATCTTTACAGCATATCCACATGTAAGTGATGTAAACGTTTAGATTATGATGTGTTCAAACTTACATATATTCTAGGAAAATTAGCGATCGTCTACTAATTTGCGAAACTCACCTGAAACACAAAGAAATTTTTCAATTAGCGAGGCAGTAAATCTACAACTAAAAAAATCTAATAAATTTCAACCTATGACACTTGAACGCGACCTCAAAACTAATTCGTGTAGCAATAAAAGAGCCACACAATCGATCAATAAACTCATCGAACGCAATCAATCTCCATCTCCCCTGTACACCGTCATATCTCCAGCACATTCCTCGCCCGACCGCGCGAAACTTTCCAACTACGCGCGCGCATCAGTGGACACAGGGCCAGAAGGACACGATGTGGTGTGGCTTTATTGCGAGCGTGCGGCCGCGCAATAAAAAGGGACACGCGCGAGCGTGAAAAATCGGGGCGACATAAAAAAGAAAAAGAGGAGGAGAGAAGCGAAAATCGCCCTGGCGACAAAGTCTGCACGCGCATGACAAAGCGGGGAGAATATGACGAAAGCGATGGATAACCGATGAGTCACGGTGTGTACGCGCGCCCTGATACAATGCAAAGAAGCAGGCGACGGCGAGCGGAAGCGCGGAGAAGAAAGGGGAAGAATTGAATATTTGTCGTCTTACGGAGCTGCCAAGATTTATCATGGCGCGCATGGGTTACGGGGAAATACATAAATTATGATTTCTTGTGTGATTTGTCTTGGAAGTTGCGCTGAAATTTTAATATTAATAGGTATGTTTTTACTATATATATTTTTTTCTTTCTACTCTTTTATTATTGATGCAGTTGTGGAATTTTTCAGGACAACTCGTCGAAAAAAATAATTAATTGATAATACCAGCTAATTAATTGATTGATAAAACGAATTTATTAAATAATACACGACAACACAAATAATTTGTAAGCTATATATGAATTTTGAAATAAACGGAATAATCGTGAGGGAAATAGCAGGTCCGAAAGTATTATAGCTCGATATAATGGGGATAATAAATACGTTCAAGTTCCCATATTGTTTACTTATTAATCACGCTTAATTTTGCATCAACGGGGAGATAATGTATTTTCGGCATTTTCAAAATTCATGCATTCACTGGCAACTGCGTAATGCGATGATAATATTAATGAGATCGGTGTGCAAGCGCGGAATTACGGATTTTGATCGGCGCCACCGCTGCCGCATTTCCGTACTATTGAATGTATCAATTTTTGCTGACGTAACTCGTATAATTGATGATTGAAATATACACAATACCGGGTGTGTATAATTCGGCCAAAAAGAATAAAAAAATATAATAAGCAGTTAAATATTTAATTTCGATAATTCACTGAATTATACCTTATTTCTAGTAAAGCCACCACAGACTGTAAAAACCCAAAAAATTACCGTACTTTACAGTAAATTTTATAATACAGTGTGGTAAATTTTCCTATTTTTTTAGTAAAATTTCTTATATAGTATGATAATTTTTTGGTGTTATAAGACAGATGGTCATTTTTACCAAAACAAAAATAATTTTTCAAAAAATTTTTTGTCAGTGGTAAGTATAAAGTGAAAAAAAAATCTTTTTGAACCATATTCAACAAAAACTATATGAATCACACAGGTAAATACCAATATAACTATGAACTATAAATATTTTCATCACGAATCACTTAAACTCACTCCACGACCATTTCAAAACATCGAAAACCACCACCCAAAAAAAAAAGAAACATAGACCTCCATCACAAACACGCGCCTGGTATATCCCACCGCACCTATGACCAACCCACAAAAACCACTCTCTCGGAAACTTAATATTCCCCGGCAATCTACACGTAACACCGGTAGCGCGCGAATCCCCGCCGGCGTCGCTCGCACCGATCGCTTCCGCTAATTGACGGGGGGCTGCACACTCCGTCGTGCATATAATACTACGCGGAACTCTTATAGGACCCCGTCGCTGCCGAAAATTGACGGGCAATTACTGCCGATCGCGCATAAATCACCAATAATCTCTCGCGTAATTACCATCAATCGCGTGCGCGCACGCGCGCTACCCTTTTTTTCGGCCGCCTCCTCCTCCTCCCTCGCGTATATATTACGGGCAGGACGCCCTTGCGCGCATCGCGCATGGGGGAGCGTTTTTGCAAAGCGTGCGAGACTCGCATATTCATGTATATAGGTGTGAGGTTAGGTGGGTAGGGGATACAAGGGGCTATATAGTTGGAACAAATATGCGTAATTACGGGGTTCGGATGCAAGCGCTGTTTGTTTTCGTTTTTCGTATTTCTCGTTTTTTTTTCGTTTTACGGGTTTGGATGTGTGGATTGATTGACGCTGCGAGAGTTGTATATATTTGCGCGAAGAAATGTGTTAATGTATAATACGAGCAAAAGGTATTGTTTGAAAATATATAGAACTTTGCTGAAGTTATTGATAATTCTAAGCTATAATTAGTTAATTAATTATTGTACCGTAGAGTTATAAGTGAAGTATCGACTATCTGCGTAGGATGCAACTTTCTATCGAATATATATCGAATATGTAATATGCATATTCCTCTATAATTAATAATAACCAAACAAAGGATGATGCATGCTCGCATCAAAGCCATATAATGTTAATATCACAGCGACCAATCGTACGCAATAAAGTATAGTAAATTCTTAACGAGATAATTTTCAACTTAAAATT